>BPLQ01005802.1:0-59960 GCA_021605075.1 Caerostris darwini | reverse complement strand
TTCATCATTATGTTATATTTTATTTAAGAAGAAATTACTAAATAATAACACACAATTGAAATATTAAATTTTAAAGAAAAATAATAATATTAAAAAAAAATGCAATTTTTGAACAAATTCGTATAGTTATTAAGAGAGAAAAAAACGTAAAATACATATTTTAATCCGTTTTTTAATGATGCTTCTTCTTTAAAATATTAATTAAAGTTTCATAATCTGAGCTATACTTTCCCTAATTCGCTATAGTTTTAAAATTAAAAAAGTTTCTGAATTGATGAAATAATTAATTATAATGCTTTTTTTAAAAAGTTCAATAAGATTCCAAGATGCAAAATGGAATTTGAACTTGAAAAAACTCACAACATTCGCGCATTACATTATGCGCTTTACAACCTTCACACAACACATTATGCGTTTTACAACAAGATTCACCATTAAATTACTAAATAATAATAATTCATAATAAAAATATTAAATTTTAAAGGAAAAAAAATTATTTTTAAAAAACTTCAATTTTTTGAACGAATACATAAAATTTTAAAGAGAAAAAAACGTGAAATGCAGATTTTAAAACTTCCCTATAGTTTTAAAGTTATAAATTATAAATTTTCGAATTGATGAAATAATCAATTATAATGCTTTTTTAAAAAAATCAATAACATTCAAAGATTCAAAATGAAATTTGTACTTGAGAAAACTCACATTCTCTAAATGTTTAGCTGCCAGACCATAAGAACCAATACTTAGTGCAATTATTTCTTTTTCAGCTTTATTTTTAATCATCTTTTAAAAACACACTTTTTATGATCCCCGAATGAAATTCCGTCAATATTTACTTGCTTTTTGCAAACTTAATTGAAGGAGATTTATACCCAAAAGAAATGATATTTTTTATTTATTTACGGATTAAAAAAAGAGTAAGACGAAAGGAAAGTTTTAAAGTGCTTTTTTTTTTTCTGAAACGGAATATCATGTGTTTTATTTGTGAGTTTTTTCTTTCGTTTTTCTTATGTTTGTGATTTTAATATTTTTTCAAAGCATCTTTCTTTAATAACGCTTTAATTTCTCGAGGAATTTTTTTTTTTTTTTTAGAAAGCTTATCTGCTTTTATTTGTTATTTCCTTTTAAATTCTAAAACATCTAAGGTATTGCATGGCTTACAATGAAATTTTACTATACTTACTTACTTTTTTTATGAAATTATTGTGGACTGTGTATTTTAATTTTATATGCTGTCTGACAAGTAGAGGGGGAAGTAATGCCTTCCGGAAAGATTTTCGGAAGTAATTTTACCTTATTATATAGGGAAAACTTCCTACTAGGCAATTTTATGCGAGATGTTTACAAATGTCACAATTTCATAATTTGGTTTGTCGCTCAACAGTCATCTTGTGTACACTTTAGGCTAATTAGACCGGGATCTACAGTTTAAAGTGGATTCCGAACCACTCACAAACATCCATGCCAAAGCCAGGATTCGAATCTGAAGCCTGTGGTACCAATAGCCAGAGCGTTAGCCACTTGGCCAGCAGGCCGCTATATATGTGTGAGGAGCTTTGCCGTTGACTGCAATGTCCTTTTAAAACAATGTTCGCTTTTTGAAAACTGGACATTTTTGTACTTGGCGACAATGGTATAAGTTACTTAAAAAAGGGATGGTCACGTTCAAAATGAGGCATTTGGTCACATTAGATATTTAATTAATTCCCTGGTACTACAGTCCATGTTGGACCATGCCTCCACCCCTAACAATACGACTCCAACTTTGGTTACCAATTTGTGATGTTTAGTTTCTTCAGATTCCTATTCACTTCATCAGTCCATCTATTTTTTGGCTTTCCCTTTTTTCCTGTGGCCCTGGCACTTCCTATACGGGGATCTGCAGTTAGTGGATTGCATCTAACTAGACCGGGACCTACAGTTTAAAGTGGATTCCGAACCACTCATAAACATCCATGCCACAGCCAGGATTCGAACCTGAAGCCTGTGGTACCAAAGGCCACAGCGCTAGCCAATTAGCCAACAAGCCTCCACAATTTTATAATCACCACAACTTCTCGTTTTTGAAAGCAGGGATCGAAACTTACACTGTCGGCAATCTATAATCACCTAAAAGCTGGCCACATGAATTATCACTGGGTAAATCCACTGGTATCAAGTATAAATTTGTAATAGCATAATATTTATTTAGCATGATTTATATCTATTCACAGTTTTAAATATGTAATTCAAACTTATAACTTAAAACAGTGTGCTTTTCGGGGATTAGTGGTTAAATACATCGTCTTCCGCAGAGTTCGTGAATTCGATTCTGTTGTACTTGGGCACAATTAAAATTTTTTTTAAAATTTCATTTTATTACTTATATATTTATTAATAAATAATCTATTATTTTCATTTTCAAATAATATAAAATATTACTAAATGCCGTATGGGGCCTGATGGACAAATGACTAGCGCTCAGTGCCAGAAGTTTCGGGTTTGAGTCCCAACGATACCATGGATGTTTATACTGGTTCGGAATCCTCTTTAACCATAGGTCCGGTCTAATATGACTGTTGGGCGTAGGACTTCACAATCCTACCCCGTGAAAATATCTCCTGTCTAGAAATCTGCCATGGAGCTACCGCGCCGATGAAGAAGAAGAATATATCGTATATTTTCAGTTTAATATTTTTCTTTAATTTATAATAAATTTTAAAAACGTTTTATTTTAAATACCTTACATTAATAATGCTTTTGTATATTTTAAATTTGCCCCAAAGATATTAATCAGCTGTTTTCATGGAGGAAGGGGTATGTCATTTTTATGTTTTGCCACTATTTGAAGTAATGTATTGTTTTACCGGAATCAGTATTGAGATCATCAATAGAGCATTGATGTTAAAATAGTGTTAAAAATGTGTAATATTACTATGTAAATAAAAAACCCATGATAAAAAATATTGTATTACAAATGTAAAACTTTTGCATTCAGTCTTTTAGTATTCACTCTTTTTTAATCAGCTTTTTTTCGTGGAGGAAGGGCTATGTCATTTTCATGTTTTGCCACCATTTGAAATAATGTATTGTTTACCAGAGTCGATGTTTAGATCATCAATGGAGCATTGCTGTTAAAGCAGTGTTTCTGTGTTGAGGCTTTTTTGTGTTAAAAATGTCTAATATTACTAAGTAAACAAAAAATCCATTGTAATAAATATAGTATTACTTTACGTAAAACTTTACTAAAATTTACTTTATTTAAAACTTTTGTATTCAGTTAATCCTTTACGAAAAAAAAATCGAGTTTGATGAGTGATATTTTCAAAACCCTCTTCACAAAATAAAAATAAAAATTTAAATCACTAAATATAGCTTTAACTAACTTATTAGTTAGAAAATTCAGTAATTTTTTTCCACTCTCAACTTAAAAGTAACAGTTTAATTAGCGGAATGTTAAGAGTCTTCTACAGAGTATATTCTGTGCCGAAAGATTTAGAAGTACTTTAATAGCCTGACGCGGCTTCATTGGTTCACCTCCGTGCCAAAGAAGAAAAAAAAAAAAAAAAAAAAAAAAAAAAAAAAAAAACTACATAACTGTGCCCCATATCTGTGGCCACTTCATGTTTAATAACGTTTTCCTTGCCTCTTACATTCTGCTGACTAGCTCGATAAGGAAATTACAAAGTATAAATAAAATTGATACGCCATTTTAATTTGGGCCTAACATGGCGCCTACGGCGTCGATCGTTTGGCAGTAAACGAGCATATTAAAAGAGCAATGCGAGTTCATTACATCAGCTAAACTATCCTGCTGCCTAAGTAAGTTTTAATCTGCCATTTGAAGCAATTCCCGCTCCCCATTTAGCGTTGAAAGTGACGTTATGAAGGCAGTTTATTATCTTTCATTTCTTGATTAATGGCAGGCGGGATATTAGAAGGCGTTTTACACGATTACCGATGGGTGGCGCTGGGAATCGACCTTTTTGAACCCACCAAACGTTCCCGCTCATTAATGGAGTTTAAGTATTCGCTCCGAAACAAAATCCGGACGTCTCATATTTCAAACACGTGCCTCCTAAATTGTTTTCGATGTTCGAATTTTAGCTATCGTAAATGATTATAGATGTGCTTTATGTTACAACCGTGGAGTTTTAAATTTTCTGTAATTAGCTTTTCAACCTGTTTAATTTTCGCACCTGGAAAATCATGTTATAATAAAGTTGAAAGTGTTCTGGAAGTAGAAGGAAGGCAAGCGCGGTTGCAGTTGCTGCTGCTGCTGACGTTGCTGTCTGCTCGACGGCCCCCTTCCAAATAAATTTTCCAGCTTGGTAATTAGACCTCCATAATGATCGCCACGAAAATCTTCTATTAAAGGCAATCGGGTTTGAAAAATCATAAAAATATTAAAGTGGTGCATTCTGTAGCCTTCAATTATCCTTTGAATAATCTATTTAATTAAGAAAGACGTGATTTCCACAGATGGCGTTTTTATTTCAAGGAACCACTATTTTTATATTAATGCTAGTATTTGTGTTCATTGAATTTTTAACCCATAAGGCCTGATTTTCTACAAAAGATTTAAAATTCAAGATTTTAGGAAGAACTGTTTCTTTTTTGTCCTTGGAAAATGGAAACGGATATACCAGGTACTAAGTACTATGAAGCAATGGCAACGGGTATACCAGTTACTAAGTACTATGAAGCGATGACAACGAGTGTGCAGGTACTAAGTACTGTGAAGCAATGGCAACGGGTATACAAGTTACTAAGTACTATGCTGTTTTAAAATCAATTAAGCACCTCGTCAAAATTAAATTTAAAAAATTCCTTATAAGACTGCTGCATAACTAAATATTCGTGAATGTGGTTCTTATCGAAGATTGAGTTTTTCAAATGCCCTACTATGAAAAGCTTTTTATTGGTTAAAGAATGATTTTTCAGCGTTCCGCGTAAAACTGAATTCGCATTGAAAAACTGAAGAGTGTTGTTGTTGTTTCTTATATCCCACTTGGTAGACATCTAGACCAAGCCCACGAACCCGTATGGACTCATGGTTGAAGGGAAACGGGGGAAGCTTCTGAAACTGAAGATTAACAATTATATTGAAACGACATTGTTTAATTAAACGACCAAACCTTTAATTTTTTCGCCAAAACCATTCACACAGAAAACTAAGCTTCCAAACTGCCGTTGTGAATCTAGGTTTCGTCTTGGTTAAAAGAACGAATTTCCAACTATTTCTTCAGAAGTTTTGGAAATTCAAATTATAATGAAGTGCAAAAATATAGGACAAGAAGCTGCTAGTGTTTTGTGTTTTTATTCATGCAGCTGAAAGTATATTGAATCTTGTTTGAAGTTTAAATAAAATGCATCATGCAGACAGTCCAAACAATTTTTGGAAAAACAACTTTATAGCTGGTTAACTTCCATAGTGTTATATTTTTAATCTTAAGTGGAAATTCAGATTCATATTGCTCATTTGATTGAAAATTTTAAAATATTTTTTTTCTTCCAGGTAAAAATTTGGTTTCAAAATCGAAGAACAAAGTGGAAAAATCAGGACAACGTCTCCAATGCCGAAGCTGCGGAACTGAAGTCCAGTGGAGAAAAACCATCACAAACAAAGAAATCATCCAAAAGCAAAGCAACAGTAACGACAGTAAATGGCACTACTCCTTCTCCTGCTATTGGAGGCTTGCCTCAGCAACAACAGCGTCCAGTTCTCAATGGTCCGACTGGAGTGTTCACCAACAATGGCGATTTAGTACCGAAACCTGTAATAACTGAACATAATAACAATATAGCTAACTCAGATCCCTCTCTGGTGCCAGTATCTCCAAATCTGGTATCAAAAATATCGCCCACGCCTGGTGATGTTGCTTGCAGTAACACATCTTCAGACATATCGTCTTCAACACCACCAACAACTGCTAATATGGTACCCATAAACACAATGACGCCGCCTTTGTCGATTGTTGAAAATGGTGTTTATTCCGATAGTCGAGCTTCAGATGTGTTCTGCTGGGGGGGTCGTCATCTCCATCATCCATGGAAAATGGCGTGGCAGGTGACAGTTCGGTTGACAACTCTGAAACCAACCACATTCAGCATTCTCAGTACAGCGGGCCTTGCTGTTCCAACAGCGTGGTGAGTGTAGACGCTGCTATCAATACTTCGTCTTCGTATCCCGAATCTGATATGAGACCGGGTGTTAAATCTATAGATATCGAAACATCACTGCACATGCAAGGGTGTCCTATGAATAACCAAGATGTGACAGATCCAGACCTCTCAAATAATCATTGACGGTTTGTTTTCCGTTTCTAGGTGAAAAAAACATTGCAGTTTGCCTCTTGTGTTTCCTTAGAGCGGAAACATAAACCTTTTTAAATAAATCTTAGAGAAAGTTGTCAGGTTGTTCAATGTTCTCCGTGAAAACATTACGTGGCTTCCTCCATGATGTTCTAGAGATGCATGCATTAAATCTACCAATTAAAACTCATTGCCAATGACTGAATTGTAAATATCACATTAGACTATCTGGAGTCTTCCTTATAAACATACAGGGTAATTTATTTAACAAAGAAACAGAAAACACTCAGCCACGGCTTCTGGTTTCATAAAATTCTTTCAAGGATATGAAAGAATGAGAACAATTGTTCAAAATATGGATTGTCTTCAGAAGAAAAAAATATCTCTAAGACAGTTTTCAGTAATCCAGAATGAAATCCAAAGACTATATGAACATCAATAATTCTCATCTCTGATTACTGTAGAGGTTGTGAATAACTATATGTTTCTTGTCATCAAGCCTCTTTAAAGATTATAGTATTGTTAGAAAGGCCACTTAATGTTAACTTACTAAAATTCTACTACGTATTCCATGGTTTACTTAAATGTTACCGCATGAAATGTTGTCCTTATAAAACCTTAAGTATTCACTACTTTCTAGTAAAATATTCGTAAAGCACAAGTAATAATTATTCACTATTTGCTTTTATTCCAATTTATAATTTTGTCTTATTTTCATTATAAGACTTATTTGCTAAGAACATTTGACTAAAGCTCTTATATATAGGATATCATACATTAAATCTTTTGTGTAGTTTTATATTAAATCAAAAATGATGATAAATAACGAAATGAAAATCTTCAAATTTGGCCAAAATAATATCTTAATTGCATTTTTTAATGAACAATTATATTTATCTTCAATGTAAAAATATTTTTTTCTAAGATATTTTTTTTTACTTAAAGGAACTACAAAATTAAGAGTTAATAGTGTTACACTTCTCATATATTAATGATATGAAGAATATTTTTCAAAATTCGATTTGTAAATAAGAAATAAATTACAATGTTATCTGTTATTATTAGTATATTTTATTTGTACTTTTCCCATACATAATTCAATTCAACTTTCAATATTCATTATAAAATAATTATACTTGTCCGAAATAGTTATCTAAACACAAATCTTAAAAAAATTATTTTAGTTCTTGGGTATAACTACAAAAATAACTTCAGTTTAATCTAATATAGATTAATTTAAAGCTGTTTCATTTTTACTGTTATATCATCTGTTCTTATCGATAAAATTAGTCACTATATCGATTTTAAGAAGTTAAATAAGATTTATCCTATTTAAAATTCCTCCAATGCTAGGAAAATACAAATTTGTATATTAACAATAAAAATATATTCTATCAGTTTATGTTTTGCTTGCATATTTCTTGCTTAAGAATTGTTATAACTGATGAGCTTCTTAGCTTTATAGAACTATAATCTTCATCAGAGGCGAAAAGTTTGTTCTAATTTTCTTCTCAATTCTCAGATGATAAATTTTAATTGTGAATTATGTAAAAAAAATTTCAATCTTTCTCCATGTCATCTGTTTATGTCTCATAATACACGTTCATGAAAATAAAATTCATTTGGTGCAATATGAAATTTTGTTGTATTGTTTTGTATAAAATCATTATTTTCACTGGTATTTTAAATACGTCTGTATTTTTGATATTTATTATCATAAATACTAAATAATTAGAATAAATTTAACAAAAACAAAATTAATAAAAAAAGCATTATGCTATTAATTTTACAGAAGTTAACAAGTAATTTTTGTCAATTCTTTTTTCCATAGAAACGCCACATTAATCAATTTATCAAAGTTAATGTAAAAGTTTTAAAAATTATACTAATTTATATTAACAATAAAAAAATAATAATTGCAATAATTTTAATTAATAAAATAAATAACTAATTAATTTTAATTAATTTAATAATAATTCTTTATTGTTTAAACTAATGTATAATAAAAATAAAAAATTATTCTTTACTTTTTAAGAAATTAATATTTTAGGAAGGTATTATAAGAATAAATACATTTTCATACATTTATTTTGTTACTTAAATCTGAATAAAATTACAGGCATTACAAATTATATATAAAATTAGTAAATGGCTTTAATGTAAATACATTTTTTTCCATTACAAAATAATTGTAAGTTTACATTTACAAAATAATTGTAAGTTTTAACTCGTTAAAAAAATTAATAAGTTAAGACAAAATTTTAAAAATTATTTAAACTAAATCATGTTATACCATTTAAATTGTAATGTTGCTAATTACTTTGTAAACATTTTACATGATACAATAATTTTTTTAAAGAATATTTTTTATAAAACTTACTATGATGACGAAATTTTTTTATGCCGAATTTTGAACATTTTACAAAATTTGTTATTTTACGATTGTTATTTTTTTCGAAAATTGCTATTCCTCGATATTACAAATATACAAATTTATTACCCAAATTACTCAAATTCAACTTTCATATCTAATTGTCTTTGGAAACGTTTGCACAAAAATTGAACATTTTTATCCAGTTAATAATTTGCTAAAATTGATGAAGTTAATGTACGAAAACTAATCAAATGATAATATTTAACATTAATTAAACATTATTAAATAACAAAAACAATGAAATTATAAGTCTTTAATTTCAAATTTACGTAGAATAAAATAATTCTTAAACATTGTTCTGCAATAACTGAATCTGGAGACTACTTATTTATAATAATTTCTATCTTATTAAAGATGGATTGAGTGATTTTTTATAATTTATCAAATCATATTTAATCCTTTTTCAAACATTCCATTCCATATTCCGGCTGTACTACACAATTTTCAAGACACTAGCTTATTTGCACAATGTTTTAAAGTTATTCATTTTGAGTAAAAGGCAGTGTTTTATTAATTAGACATATATAATTGTAATAAATGGAAATTATTAAATTATTTTTACTAGAGTAAATTTTTAGGGGCTTGATGGTCGAGTGACTAGAACTCTGTCGCTCGGTGGCAAAGTCTCGGTTTCGAGTACCGGCAATGCCATGGATGTTTGTGTGTTACAATCCACTGTTCACTTTAAATAGTAGGTTCCGGTCTGACATGACTGTAGAGCGTTGGGTGTAGGGCTGACATCCCTACCTCTTAAAAAGGAAACATTTCCTGTTTCAAAATCTGACAGTAGGCAGACGGCATTGGCCAACTATGGGGCCGTTGCACCCTTGAAGAAGTATAAAATTTTAGAAATTTATAAATTTCTTTGTATCAAGTTTCTTCTTCTTTCTAAAGGAAATTTCTGCTTAATTTTGTGAATTTAATTACCTGGAATTATTGTATGAAATTTCCCAAATAAATAAAAAAGAAAGTTAGCTTACTATACACCAATATAATAATTATACATCTGAAAAATAAACAGAGTTAATCCCATCATTCTAATTTGTAACACATGAAACGAAGTTAGTTTTCATAAGAAATATCAATTAAGTAATTAAATTGCCACTTAATGCTATTGCTGTATCAATAGTACAATATCGTTTAAAAAACACCATTTAATACCTACCGTTAAAAGTCAGTAAATCTTATATTAATAATTTTAATAATAATAATGAAATGTAATATTATATTAAAAATAAACTAACATTATTCGTTTGTTTGTTTTGCTTCCTTTAATTTAATAAACACGAAGAACTTGTATTATTCGTTGATGCTGTAATAAAAATATTTTGATTTAAAATAAATATTTAAGAATTTATAAAATGTTTGAAAAATCAGCTTTTCCGTAAGATAAATACTAGAATTTAAAAAGTTTATGAGGAAAACAGAATGTTGTAAAACGTTGTTGTTGTTGACTAATCCTCAATGTCCTGCAGTGCGGGACGAACATCCCAGGAGAGATCTACTCGTAGATGGAGGAAAAGGGGCAGCTTCTGTTGTGATGGAGCACCCGTAGGTAGAAGTCTGACTTTTTCTCCGTGACGCTCTTACACTTATATGAGACCGGGACCTACGGCTTAAAGAGGATTCCGAACCACTACAAACATCCATGGCACCGCCGGAACTCGAAACCGAAACCTGTGGTACCAAGTGCCAGCCATTCGACCATTCAGTACCTTGTAAAACGTATATCAGCTTGATATAAAAAATTCTCTTTCACGTTAATTCGATCGGCATTATATATTTATAAAAAAATATGGGTTTTCTAAGGCTTAAAAAATTATTTTTTTTATATTAACTGCAAAATGTTATGTTAGAGAACTATGTAAATAATTAAATAGATGAAGGAACTGGTGAAAGCTATATAAATAAGCAGACCATTATCAATGTTTTCAGCTTTATTCTGATAGGAATTAATGCTTTTAGCAATTTCTATCTTGTAAAATATCTTTAATAGAATTAATGCCTGGAACATTCAATTTTCCATGGTTTAGAATTGAATATTGCATCCAGATCAAGTGTAAAATTGTAAATTTCAAAAAAATAAATAAACAAGTAATGCGTAAAATTATAAATTTTCTTAAATAAATTAGACATAATGTCAATTATAATTCATATATACTTTACTTATTTTTTTAAAATTCAAATACATATATATGGAGATAATGAAATCAATTAAACTTTTGTTTTATATTACATTTCAAACTACGTTTCTGATTTTCATTTCTCATTTCAGTAATATTATAAGGTCTTAATCTACTTATTAATTTAAAATAATCCTGCTCTAATTGAAATTAAAGATCCTCATGCTTCTTTTTCTTCTTTTTCATGATGGATAATTTCGATTTCGGACGGATTTTTTTCAAACTTTTAAGTTTAAGAATTATCGTTATGTTATGTATGGTTTTTGTTTTCCAACACTGACCACAAGAGATTTTTTCAATGCTACCTAAAGTAGTAACAAGTAATATAAAAAAAAATCCTAAGTAGACAATTCCTACTTTTTTTTCACTACATTGCAGAAAGTCCTTTATAAATAATTTTCATTCATTTTTTTAAGTTGATCTGGAGCCATCTATTGGTAGATACATGCAACTTAAATATAAAAAAACTAAAATTAATTAATTAAATTTAATTAATGAATTAATATTTGAAAAAACTGTATTAGCATCCAGTGTCATCCACTACAAATAAAAAAAAAAAGGTATTTGAACTTGAGTGGATGAATAAAAATTATTTTATGAACGATTGAAAATTTGTACAAGATATATATAGGGAGAGTGTGAGCTAATAGAAGGAATTGAATAATCATGTTAGCAGACATGACATTGTATGACATAAAATGAAACAAATGGGTGAGGTTATGAGGTCAATGCAAAGAAATTTGATTTTGATAGCATACTAGTATGACATAAGACCGCTTAGAATGTCTTTAAGAGTAATGAACCACAACAAACTGTGTTACTTTTAGGCACGTACACATTGATTGGAACCTATATTATCAGAAAAATATCTTATTTAATTTAATGAATGTGTTATAAGATAGTTAGGATAGTGTAGTTAGGATTCGTAGTAGTCGTAAACCTTAGGTCACGTTCCCAACAAAGCACATGTAAGTTAGTGTTAATTTCATAATGGTATGGTGCATGTTTACATGGTAAGGTTTGTTCTTCTGACCAAGTTCAACCGTTCATTATCTGGGAATCGATAGGTGCAAATTCTTGGTGACTTTTGCAACTCTTCATATAAATTTATGAGATTATCTGACCTTTATGTTACCCAGGTCTAATTTTCGCCGATCGCAATGAAAATTATTTTGGACAACCCAGATGAATAATTCAGTCATTCAAAAGGCCAGCCAAAAGTCATAGGAAAATATATGAATTAGGATCGATTCGTACAAAAGGTCCTTTACTCAAAACAATCAGGCAATTATGGAAAAATATTGAGAATATATCCTTATATATTTTCTTGATTGATAGACTTTACATTACGTAAAGTTACTGTACTTTAAGGGACTAAAAGAGATCCCAAACTATATTTAGCTAGTTACCATGACTTTTGATACTTAAATGTACATGTGCTGTGAATAAACAGTAGAGAATCTATGTTGACTGTATCATCCATTATTTTGAGTAAAGGACTTTTTTCAATTCCTTCTATTAGCTCACACTCTCCCTATATATATATCTTGTTCAAATTTTCAATCGTTCATAAAATACTTTTTATTCATCCATTCAAATTCAAATGCATTTTTTTTAACTTGTAGTGGATGACACTGGATGCTAATACAGTTTCTTCAAATATTAATTCATTAATTAAATTTAATAAATTAATTTTAGATTTTTTTAGATTTAACTAGCATATATCTACCAATAGATGGTGCCAGATAAACTTAAAAAAAATGAATGAAAATTATTTATAAAGGATTTTCTGCAATATAGTGAAAAAAAAAGAAGTAGGAATTGACTTTAAAATTTTTTTTTTTATATTACTTATTGTATGAACAGATCATAATTCATAAGTATTTCTTAGAGGACTTTTCAATGGCGAAATTATTCGTCTGTGTTGTCCAAAATATTTTTCATTGCGATAGGTGAAAATTGGACCCAGAAAATATAATGCTTAGTTTTAAAAAATGCTTAGTTTTAAAAAAGAGATGAAGAAAGCAAGGTAACAACAATTATGAAAAATAAGACCTTTTCTTGTTTTAATAGTATTACAAACTATAAAAAATTTCAGATTTCATTTAAAACAGTAAGTTTAATTTTATTTATTAACGAGAAAAGTTATTGTTTCAATGTAGAATAATACTTAACTTATTTTAAAAACATTTTCAATTGCATATTTTTTCTTCTAATTGCAAAAAAAAAAAAAAAAGTAATAATAAAATGACTATACAAATTATAAAACTATTGAAAATGCCTTAAAGCTGTTTCTTAAAATAAAGCAAGATTGCAAAAAATATCAAAGTTTAATTACTTTGGAATTGTCATTAGTTTACAAATCTGAAAGAATTTCGAAATTTAAAAATAGAAAAAAAAAATATTTGTCTTTTAGTTTGAGTTTTCATATAATTCCAAATATTGCTTTTAAAAAAGGAAGTTTTTACAAAACACGAAATAAATTACAAAAAGTTTTAATTTAAAAATAGTTCCTCGGCCTTATGAAATAGAGTTAAACACAGAAATGGCAAACAGTCTTGCAATCGAAATCGTTAAAGCTATGCTAAAACTGGCATGCTAAAAGCAATTGTAAATGAAGCACAAGAAAATTCTTAAAAAATATTGTTTGATAACCATACATATTAATTTCTTATACGAACCTTATATTGGTTATAAAATGGACCGATAAAATTACTAATAACATACATATATTCAAAATGTTACATCACGTAAAGTATCCTTATAAATATCCTTATTAAAGTATTCTTATCTATCTATCTATCTATATATATATATATATATATATATATATATATATATATTAATAAAGCACTCTTGATCTCTGAAGCATGCTATTATATATAAAGAGTTTATGTTTCTACGTTACAAAAATTAGAATTACATTTTGAAAATATCCTGCAAAATATAAATCCCAAATGACAAATTCTTCAATATTAATTTTTAATTCATGACATTATGCGCCACTGTATAAAATGTTAAATATTGAACGTTAATTATGAAGATATTGAGCAAAATGAATCAACTAAATACTTAAATGCTTGTTACAGATGTATAAATATATAAATTAGAAATACATAATTTAATTAATTAATTTTAAAATAAAACAACCTAAACGCTTCTAATTCTATTTTTATCCACATTTTGCTCATTTACTAATTTGTAACATTTTATAATTTTATTGATATTTTTCTTTTAATTTAAAAGAGTTTTTCTAGATAGATAGTTTTATTGAACTTTTTTTAAGGATCTTGAACATAATAAACACTTTGATCATGTAGAAAATTTATAATAGCAAGCATTCAGTTACCAGTAATAAATACTAATTGAACACAAAAGAGAACTTAGAGTTTAATTAAAAACGCATATGAAAATATTGAACAAAAACAAACATATATAAAAATGAAGAATAAAAATATAATTTATGCAATTTAATAAATACTTTATTCCTAACTAGTATAATACCATTTATATCATGATTTAACTAGCAAAATTTTTTTAATACTATCTATGTGAAAAGAAGAAAAAATTGTCAAGTAACAATTGTTGAAATATCCCAAATTGCAATGAATTTTATTAGTTTTAAAACTCCACTTTTTTTTAAATAACTTTCAATTTTTATAGATTTTTCATTTAAATATTTCCTAATCGTATAGTTAATAACATTTTACATAATTCTGTTGTTTAGAAATATACTAGTGGTTATTTTAATTGAATCACACAATTTTTTCAAACCAGAACAATTTTAAAAATACATATAATTATAATCTAAACAATCACGTAATCTTGCATTATTTGAAATATATTTTTTTTAATTATAACATCTGATTTCATGCCACTTTTATAAAAGAGCAATACTTTAAATCAAACTCCGATGTAATCTTGTATAAATATCGTAGGATTTCACTTCTCCTCTTAATGCATTTATCTAATAATATTAAAAATAAGTTGCCATTGTTTACTTGGAACCTAATTCCATCTTGATTAACCCAAATGGCAATGTGTATTCATTGCGCATTATTTTTACCAAACATGAAATCCTCTATAAATATTGATTAAAACCCAAAAGTTATTATTTTCGACGTTTATTTGATTACTTGAAATGATGTCTAATTCTTTTAGAAGTGTTCAAATAAAACTTATAAAATAAATATATTATTGTTCTCATAATCCCTTTAAAATTTAAAAACTTTTCATAGATTTTTAGTATTTTAGTTTTTTTTGTGAAACTTCTTAGAATTTCTTTGAGAACATAATTTTTAAACTTAATACTTTCATAAAATTTTATGATTTCAAAAATGATAAAAATAGGTTATATTTGTATGTACGTAGATTAATTTTATGCTGCTTAACTTCAAGAAGTGTAATTTCTGAAACTGTGACTTCCTAAGATTAAATTAAATTGAATATTTGTAATCAATAAGAAAATAGCTTATCTTTCGTGTTATTTTTTTCAGTATTTTAAATCATAAATAATAACTTTAATGTGCTGTATTTTATTGTAAAGTAAACTGTCTGATAATAATATATATCAACGAATCCAATACAATTTTAGCATCCAATTATCCAATTTTAACAATGCAATTACAATTACAATGTAAAAAATCCCATTTTAACAGTGCAGTTATAGTTGAATTTTGTGAAATAAGTCCTTTTTAATAATACATGAGTTATGAAGTATATTAATAAACATTTTTACAATAATGATTGCTATCATAATAGGATATCCTACATGAACATATCATGAAAAACTAATTAAACCATATTCAGAGAAATATTTGGAAAAATATCAAGTTATAATTTCTACTACTGCATAAAGTCATTAAATAAATTATTGTAAAGTTAGTCCAACCCAATTTTAGCATCCAAGCATCCAGTTTTAACAACGCAATTACAACTACAGCTAAAAAAAATTACATTTTAAAAGTGCTATTACCATTGCATTTTGTAAAACAAGCCACTTTTTAACAATACATGTGTTACGAAATATATTAATAAACATTTTTACAATAATTATTCTTGTCATAATATGAAATAGCTACATGAACATATCTCTATATTATGATGAAATTCACAGTATCTGATTTTTATCTGCCAATAAACAATAAATCAGAAATTGATTATTTATGTAAAATAAAAGATCACAATCTTGGCAATACATAGATATGGGTATTTCATAAAAGATCAGGGTATTTGATGATAATCTATAACAACATCAGTTTAAAGTGCTCTGTTTATTACAATAAAGAAAATAATAAATATTTTTTTAAAGATGTATGATGGAAGAAATACAATGAAAAAATTCTACATTTTCTTTTAATAAATGATTTAAATATTTATTAACTTAATTCTATGTATTTAGCTTACATTGTTGGCATTTTTTTTTCTGAAGCTAGAAAGGCTTAAATGTTTAAACTACTGTGTTTTAGTTGTAATTTAATTAAATTAATTGTCTTAAATAGTTTCGCAGTAATTTTAAGAATTTATTTTTAATTTATTCTTAGCATTCTTTGTGATTTTATGGTTAAATTTAGTGCTGAAGTTTGTGGATGTTGTATAGACTACCGAAAATGTTTAAAGTATTTCTCTTTGAGCGATTCTAGTTAAACGTGTTAAATCTGTAGATAATCTCTAGTTAAATAATCTTTTATTGATCAGAAAATCTTTTTATTGTATATATTACATTCTTGAGATAAATCCTTTACATCTTAATACGTCACTTTACACGTCTTAAGAATTTCAAATAACTTGTAACTATTAAAGTAATTATAATTCTGTATTACATGTATTCATTGATATGTAACATTCATATTAGGATATTACAGTAACAATATACTGCTAAGTGCACTGAATTTAGATAACTCCTTTGGGAGTAATTTGTGGAAAAGAGAGTATATTGTTATGAATATTATTCAACTGTAAATATTCACAATATGAAACGAATTAATATAAGAGCCTGCTTTAATTAAAATATAAGATATCTTGAAATTCCTTAAGTGTTGAATTATGTGGTGTTTTTTATGCAATTAATCATTTATCTTTATAATTAATTATGCCATTCACTATTATTAATTTTTTTGTTATTAAATTTACTGTAAAATTTTTATAAACTATCAAACTATACAATAATTTTATTATGTGGAAGCATAAATATGATGTAGTATTATGTCCTTCTTGTTTTGATGGTAAAATCACGTAATTTAAGCTTTTGAGTTAAGTTTTTAAGTTTTTTTTATTTGTAATAATACGTAATAATTATTTGTAATTACTACGTCAAAATTATTTCTAAATAATTGCACCACCATGTCTTATCGTGGATGAAACCGTAACTCCTTGATTTCATGTGGCCTGGTAGTCAAGTGGCTAGCGCTATGGTCTTTGGTATCACAGGCTTCAGGTTCGAATCCTGGCGGTAGCGGGGATGTTTGTTAGTAGTTCGGAATCCACGTTAAACTGCAGGTCCCGATCTAATTAGCATAAAGTGTGCACAAAATTACTGTACAGCAACAAACCAAACTAAACATTGGTTTCATTCAAAAGGTTAAAATACCTTGGAGGATATCATGTTGGAGATCTGATTTGAAGGAGCTCAGTTCGAATCTCGGTAACCAATGCCGAACTGAAATTTGCTGTGTGTATACGAGGAATAGGGACGATAAATCGGTAGACTATAAAATTTTTCTATTAGGTTAGAGGAAATGAGAAAAAAGGTACAAAGGTCTCAATCTTGGAGACACTCTTTACAAATTGCTATGGCATTATGTTATAGTTGTAGCAGTCTTTCTTTCACGTTGAATTAAATTCTAATGACTATTTTATGAAGACATCATTTCATCTATAAAATAAAAGTCGCTATATTACACTTGAAAGCTAATGGAAATATTCAACACTCATCAGGTGTAGACATATTAAGTACTTTTTGTTATATTGTATTATTACACCCCAATTTACCTTGTTAGATTACTTAATTTTAATACTGAAAATAACCGCATTTCAATGTCTCCAGCATTCGAAAAGAAACAACAACGCGTTTTATAAAAATGTCAGAATGAAATCAGAAGCAAGGTGCAAAGATGGAGACACTCCTTACAAATTGCTATGGCATTAAGTTGAAACTGTAGCAGTGTTTCTTACACGTTGAATTAAATTCTAATGACTATTTTATGAAGACATCATTTCATCCATAAAATAAAAGTCGGCATATTACGTTTGAAAGTTAATGGAAATACTCGACTCGCATTAAGTATAGGCATATTAAGTATCTTTCATTGTATATGTTACTGTATGATTAGACGTTCAATTCACATTGTTAGATTAGTTAATTTTAATAAGGATAATAACTACAGGTCAAAAGAGTCCAGCATTTGAAAACAAAAACGACGGTTTTCATAAAATCAGAATTATCTGATATATGTTTTTAAAATTTAATTGGGCAACGTTTCCAATTGAATCGACATTCTTCTCTAGGCCCCACTCCAAAGATCAGACTCCATTTTCTCTGAGTTTTATATTCGATCGCCCCTTACTCTTTTTCTTTCCACTTTGTCCAGTTATTTCGTTTTATTTTCTTGGACACGGTCGGTTTTTATCCAATCAAGTCTGTTGTCCCTCACCCCTGCTTGCGGCCAAGAATAAAAGGTCACTTCGTAAACGGAAGATATTTTTCCCTCGGACCGTATAATAATAATAAATAAAAAAAAATATCCCCCTCTCTCTCTCAAATAAAAATTGAACTCAAACTCAGCCTTATATTCTTCCCTGCCCCTGACAGTGATTCCCTTTATATATATAACTTTTTCATTCTTCTGTTCGTTTGGCTTCTTTTTTTTGCCCCCCAATCCAAGCGCCAAGAAGCAGTCTCGGTGCCAATTCCGCCCATTCCTTGTACTCACCAATAAAAGGAAATTCGGTAAACGGGAAAAGATAGTATATATATGAAGCCAGAGAAGGTAGGGATGAAAAAAAATTATTCCCCACTGTCCATCGTCGGTGTGCCCGAACTATTCCCTTATTCGATATCCTTGACAGGGACACCTGGAGACAACGTGATGATGCTCGTTGAATATACGAGACACCGTTGATAATTGAATCGCTACCATCGATAAACAGACCGGACACTGGAACGCGACGTTAAACTGTCAGTTTATTGTTCGCCCCGACAATGAATGGAGCTCTGCAAGTAGGAATTGCCAAAAAGTGGGTTTGCTTCCTGCGGAAGCGTTAATAGTTCTCTCTCACTCTCTCTCTTTCTCTGTCTTTCTCTTTAACACTCTCTTAATCGTAAATCAGTTCAAAATGTCATAGCTGTACTAATATACATTTGAAATTAATTACCACTCAGGTGGTTAATATTAATTCTAGAAGGATTCTCATAAGGTAGATAACCCATTTTGCTTACATATGGGGAGAAAAATACAGAAGACTTTAACCAATCAGTTCGGCTGCTATAACCGTTAATAATTATCTCTCTCTGTTTCTCTTCTCTCTGTGTCTTTAATTTAACACTCTCTTAATAGTAAATCAGTTCAAAATGTCATAGCTGTGCTAATGTAGATTTGAAATTAATTATTTTTTGAAGTTTTGTTAGATTTTTTTAATGAAGCAAACTGGTGTCTGAAGAAAATAAATTTAACTGTCATCTTACTATAACTATCACCACTCAGGTGGTTAATATTATTATTCTAGAAGGATTCTCATAAGGTAGATAACCCATTTTGCATACATATGGGGAGAGAAAAATACAGAAGACTTTAACCAATCAGTTCGGCTGCTAGAAGAAATAGCCTGGTGGGCAATCGTTAATAATTATCTCTTTCTGTTTCTCTCTCTGTGTCTTTCTTTTAACACTCTCTTAATAGTAAATCAGTTCAAAATGTCATAGCTGTGCTAATGTAGATTTGAAATTAATTATTTTTTTTTAGGGATTTAATTATTGATTAACTAGATGTTATCTATTTTTAATGCAGCAAAGTGGTGTCTGGAGACAATAAATTTAACGGCCGTCTTACTATGCTTATCACCACTCCGGTGGTTAAATTACTTCCAGAAGTATTCTCATCAGTTAGTTTACCCCTTTTTACATACATATGGAGGGGGAACCACAGAAAACTTCCACCAATCAGTTTGATTACGAGCAGAAGTAACCTGGTGGACAGCGAGTTGAGTTTCGGAGCCAAGGGTGTCGAAGTCATTTGAAACTCGATAAATGATGCCGAACCGAAAGCTACTATATCTGTATTGGAGAGAGTCGCCATAATTCCGTAGGTAGGAATGTCCTTTCATAGAGTTCGATAAGTAGGCGAGGAAAATGACAGTCTCGGTTTCATCCATGTCATTCTCAAAAATTAAAAGGGTTTAAGAGAGAGGCTTGTTTTATTACCTTCAACGTAGAGCAAACCACTTTTTCCATCAAACAAAGAATCTGCTGCGCTCATCCAACCTACATCATCTGCAGCTTAATTTCATGTAGCATTCTATCATTCATTTCACGGGAACGTTTGAGGATAGAGATTTTTGAAATTATAAGACTGTGGGAACATTTGACTTACGTTACATGACTTTACTTACTCAAGTTACATGACTTTTTTCCCGCCAAACAAGTTCGGCGAAGGTCATGCCCGCTTATTGTTTGAGTGATAAGGTGGATTTACGTCATTCTGAAGGTAACTGTGATACATACTTGTGATATGTGCTTAAATAGAAGATCTGATCTCTAGACACAGTAATGTGATGTTGTGTGGTATGTTATGAAGTAGTAGTAGTCAATTTGACTGCCGAGACGATAATGTGGTGTCGTGTGGTATGATATGGTGTAGCAGTAGTCAATTTGATTGTCGAGACGAGACACTCTATTAGAATTGAGCTTATGTCCAACCTATTAGTTTTTCACTACTGAGTTTTTCATGTTATCAAGATGAATCAAACCTCTTTGCAAAGTGATCAATAAAGATTGAGTCAATTATGTTCTAAGTAGATGGAATTTATCAATTTTAACTAATAATTACTTTTACTAAATAGATATATTAGCAATTTAGCAAAGTCCAATATATTTGATTTTGTTTTGTGAAGGATAAGAGGATAAAAATACAAAAAAAAACATGATTTGATAAAAATAAAATTTGTCTATGAAAATTAAACAAAATAAGGAAATGCATGAAATAAAAAAGAAGAACGAATATTTTATTTAGTGTCCTTGAAGGTTTGTTAGAAATAATACCTGAATAAAAATAAAATCATGAGAAAAAATATGCTATTTATTTAATAATCAAACCAATGAATCCTTAAAAAATTATAATCTTAACTGTATGACTTATCTCTTTTTAGGTCACTGAAGATATTGATTTCAAAATCACTGGAAAAATTATTCAATTCATAAAAAATATACCACAGTACTATTATAATTTTATTTATTTCTTTATTTGAAAGTTTTATCTGTGAGATTAAATCTAGTAAGTAGGAATTTTAAAAGAATTCACTTAAATGCATTTATTTCATGACCGTAAATCCTAATGAACTAGGAAATGGTTAAAGTAGAAATTAAGGAAGACAAAAACTTTTTCTTATGTTTCAATTGCGTATGTTCATTGGACAATATCCATTGCATATAAGAAACAAAGTCAAGCATTTTTCGTCTTGACATAGATAAAAGAATTAATTAATTTAATAGTTCAATTGATTTAATAAATTACAGAAATTTTGATTGAAATAATAGAAAATTATTAAAAAATCTTCTTCATTATTTATTTTTTTTTGTGTTAATATTGGAAGTTTCCTTAAAAGTCCTTGAAATTTTATAATCAATTAAAATCATATTATTTAGCGATGTGTAATCATTAGTTGCTACACCTATCGTTAGCTATCAATTTTGATTATCGATTATCAATTTTGCTAACATTAGTGTTTGTACAGAATGAAATTAATGAATTATTATTTAATGAATTTTATGAAAAAAATAATTAAATAACAATAAAAAAAAAAAAAAAAAAAAAGATGTAACTTTCTAGAAAATGACAGCTTCCGATCGATATTTTCTTCTATTAACATAATATAGCATAAATTCCTATTAATCACTGAGGATTTAATTAAATGATTAAATAAATATTTTTAGTAATTTAGAATAAAAGGTAGCTTTTAACTTTTTTTATTGGAAATAATTTCTTTATTTTTATTAGATCATTACTAAAGTACATTATTTTTAAGTCGTCATGTAAAATAAGAAATAACTGCAAATAGGAATAATAGGAATAATTGCAAATTGTCAAAAGCTCCCCAAATTGATTTGACTTTTTAGATTTAAAAGAAATTTAATTGCATTGTTTTCATAATTCTATCTCTACCTATAACGTTAAATCAAGGCGATATTTGGGACAATTCAGTACTTCTGAAAATTTTTCAATAATTATTCAGATGAAAAGAATTGCTAAAACTGTAGTCAATTTTAAATTATACTTTTAGTATAACATGAAGTCATACTACCATTTTTTTTTCAGATTTTTGAGCATTAAGTTTCCTGATAAAAAAAAAATAAAACAAAATCAGATATAAGTGTAAAACAATTTTAAAGAAGGTGACACCAAAAATTTTTCTATTCAAAATTTTTATTACTATCATGTACCATGTTATTTTTTCAATTCTTTTTAATAAAATTAATTTTTTAAAAATCGCCATCATTTTTAACTAACGTTATTATTATTACTATTGATGCTTAATTTTCAAAAAGCTTTATAAATTTCTTGAGACTAGATATCTTAGCAGCAATCAAAACTCATGCTTATAAAATATATATATTATAATTCTGCCTCTCCTTATAATATTAAGTCATGAATATATTTGGAACAATTCAATACTTCTCAAAAATTTTCAGTAGTTAATCAGATGGAAAAAAAAATTTGCTAAAATTGTATTGTAAATTTAAATTGACGGCATAAAGTTATGCTATCATTTTTTTTCCTCAAATTTTTGAGCATTAAGTTTCCCAATAAAAAAGTAAACAAAATCAGCTATAAGAGTAAAATAATATTAAAAAAGATAACACAAATTTTTTTCTATTAAAAATTTTTATTAATATCATGCACCATGTTAATTTTTATTCAATTCTTTTTAAAGAAATTAATTTTTAAAAATCACCATCATTTTTAACTAACGCTATTATTATTACTGTTGATGCCACATTTTCAAAAAGCTTTATAAATTTCTTGAGACTAGATATCTTAGCAGCTATTAAAACTCATGCTTGTAAAATACATATATTATAATTCTGTCTCTCCCTATAATGTTAAGTCATGGCGATATTTGGAACAATTCAATATTTCTGAAAATCTTTCAATAGTTATTCAGATGAAAAAAATTGCTAAAATTGTAGTATAATTTGTAATTGTAGAGCATAAAGTTATGTTATCATTTTTTTCTTCAGATTTGAAGCATTAAGTTTCATGGCAAAAAAATAAAACAAACTCAACTATAAGTGTAAAATAATATTAAAAAGGATGACACACAAAATTTTTTTCTATTAAAAATTTTTATTAATATCATGTATCATGTTTAATTTTTATTCTATTCTTTTTAATGAAATTAATTTTTTTAAAAAATGCCGTTCATTTTTAATTAAAAGCTATTATTGATGCCACATTTTCAAAAAGCTTTATAAATTTCTTGAGACTAGATATCTTAACCAGCTCTCTAACTCATGCATATAAGATATTGTGCTTATAAAATATATATATTATAATTCTGTCTCTCCCTATAATGTTAAGCCATGGTCATATTTGAAACAATTCAATACTTCTGTAAAGTTTTCAATAATTAATCAGAAGGAAAAAAACTGCTAAAACAACAGTATAATTTAAAATTGACGGCAAAAATTTTTGTTTCCATTTTTCTTTTGATTTTTAAGCATTAAGTTTCCTGATATAAAAAAAATTAAAAAAATCAGATGTGTAAAATGATATTAAAAAAGATGACACAAATTTTTTTCTATTAAAATTTTTTATTAATATCATGTACCATGTTTAATTTTTAATCATAAATTAATTTTTTTAAAAATCGCCCTCATTTTTAATTAACGCTATTATCGATGCCACATTTTCAAAAAGCTTTATAAATTTCTTGAGACTAGATATCTTAACCAGCTCTCAAAACTCCACGCTTATAAAATATAACGAAAAATGGCCTTCCGATTTAAAAAGTAGCTAGATAGAGATATGAAGTGGGCCGTTTACAAAAAGCTCTCTGTTCGATAGACATTTTTCAAATACCTAACTCATAAACGGGTAAAAAAGAAGTTTGAGCAAAAGAAACGAAAAACAGTCATTATCCTAACACAGCACACTCCGTCTAAAAGATGTCATCTTACGATCACTTAATAAAGTTAAAGTCTGCGACCATTTTTTTTTTAACCCTTCGGAAGCACTTCTGCACAGTTTTTTTCCCTTCTTTGTTTCCTCATAAATAAACGATTTTGAGCCTCATTGCTTTTGTATTACAGCGCTTAAAGAAACAATTCCGGTACATCATGGTGCAAATGGAAAAATAAATGATTTGACATGCTTGATAAGGCGCGGATAAAAATTTATTAAGCGTACAATGCGACAAATTGACGTGGGTTATCTCGAGAACTCTGCTATACTTTTTTTTTTTTTCTACAGACTTTATTATCATTTTTTTTTTTCTTCTTGTCTCTCTTCGCACTCTTTGCTGCTTGCTTTATGCTATTTTAAGTTTTCGCAGTATTACGCCCGCGAGCTTAAGAATTGCACTGTAAAAGAAAGTGAATTATCGCAGAATTTCAGCAATAACGATTTTCAAACAGGCGTGTCGCAGAACACCTATCTCGTTTCTTATTGAATTGGAAACGAATTATTCTTTTAACGTGTGCTAGAAGCAAATGGAGGAAGGAGCAATCGATTGCTAATCTTGCAGAACTTTTTGTTTTACGTGCTGACTAAGCCAGATAGGACGAATGATGGACGTGTAATTCCTTCAGAAAAAAAAAAAATTCAAATGCTCTTATAAATAAAATGATTGAATAGATAATTCTACACAAGAGAATTAAGCAAGTACAAACAATAAGCCATCTGAATTTTTTATAACGTTATGATTGCAGATGGATCTACTAGTAACACAAAAAGCGAGACATAATCCGATCATGCCCACCTTAGATGGAAAGTGAGCAAATTGGAAGAAGAAAGAATAGAAACGAGCATACTCGATTGCAATTATAACAAGTGTGCAAAATGTCTTGCATCAACAGTCATGCTGCCTGGAGAAAATTTTCTGGGATTCCTCCCACACACAATTGGGGCCAGTTACCCATAGAATTCCTGCCCCAAGGAAACATCCTCTCATTATTGACCATCGACAAACTATTAGCGAAATGCATTAATGGCACAAGAGGTCTACTGGTGTATAAAATAAATTAGTCACATGACCACTTATTATATTATATCATCTACAAGATTTAACTGTTAAGGTTTATCTTAACATTTTGTCAAAAATTGCTTATAATTGTTTTCATTGTTTATATTGAAATTAACATATATAAATTAAACAGACTGGAGAAAGATGATTATCAATTAAAAAGCTAAAAAAAAAAAAGTGTTTTTGGATGGCTTGTGTTTGTTGATATGCGACTTTGGTTATTAAAGATTTATTTAAATATATATTTTGTAGAATTAATAAAAAGTAAAAATTTTCATGTCAAATAAAAGGATAGATTAATTGTAATTTGATTTTAATGTTGTAAACTACTCAGTTAAAAAGGTAAGTGTAAAGAACACATCAAACTCATTCTATTCCTGTTTTATTATTGATATCAAATAAATAGTTATGGTTTTTTTTATGCTGCAACTTACAATTTCAAATTTAATTTTCAATTTTTTTCTTATTTCAAATGTATATTAACATTTACAAATAACTATAGTTTACAATAGATTTTCAAGTAATGAATAACAATATATAAAATTTAAGAAAATTTTTAATAAACACAAATACTTTATGAAATGTAGCTCCGTGAATTTTTACAAAAAAATAAAACATTAGTGAAATTTTAAAAATTTTGAATATCATAAAAAAAGTTATAAAACTAAACTTTTAGCAGTTAATTTTTTTATAATTAAATTTTACTAAATTTTTTTAAATTAACAAAAATTAAATTAAATTAACTATTAATTTATTAAAAATTTATTTATAAATAAAATATAATTTTTTTTTTATTTTTAAAAAAAATTATAAGAGTTTTTAACACATAAACAAAATTTTTTAACAATTAATAGTTCATAACTTTTTCAAATAGGTTGTATTAAAAAACTGGTAATTTATTTAAACTTTGTATAAAATATTAAAAAAATTAAATATATGGATTCTAAAACTTTGTTATTTAAAACCTAAAACATCCTAAACAACTAAAAAGGCCATTTTTCATGATTTTTTCAATCATTTAAACCAGTAAATACGCTTTGAGGATATAAACTTTCAAGGAAAATTGTAGAGGATTTTAGAAAAGATTTTTAAGGACGCTTTGACATTTTAAAATAAAGACAAAATCGAGGTATCATATATTCAAGAATAAAGCAGTTGGTTCTATTTTTACATGATTTTGTTTAATCAAATAGCCGGAGGTCAGAAAAAATGTAGATTTAAACAAATAGAAGAACTACTGAAAACCCAGAACAAATATAGGAAAGAATTCAGCATTATTGCATTCAGCTACATTGTATAAAAAAATAAAATATAAGGGTTTCAAGTTTTAAACTGAAATTTTTGTGAGTCTATAATATAAGGATAAATTTGCATTTGTTTACTACAAAAGTTTTTAGCACACATAAATAAAATAATACCAGCAACAAAAAATTGCTGCCTCTAAAATATAAATATTGAAAAGACATGTTTGATGTTTATTGTACTCTTATTTTTAAACTAACTCCCTGGCACTACAGTCCAGGTACTTTACAGTACAATACTACAGGGCAGTACTCCCTGTTGGACCATGGTCGTCTGCCTACTAGCAAATTCCAAAACAAGAGGTGTTTAATTTTTTATCGAATAGGCTTGTCAGCGCTACACCCAACGCCCTGCAGTCATATTAGTCCAGGGCTTACTGTTTAAAGTAAATTACGAACCACTACAAACATCCAAGGCACCGTCGGGGGTCGTCGATAGATTTAATAATTTTTCCCTGCTTTATATTGTAATTTAGAATCAGTATTGAAAATTTTAACTGAAGATCAAATTTTATTATTAAATAAATCATCCCACTGTTATACATGAATTAAAATATTTTTTTAATTATGAATAATAATTTAATTTTATTATTTTTTAATATTTTTTTAATAAATGAAAAAAAAAAATATATATTTACTATCTTTCGATTATGAAGGTAATTTCTAATTTAGTTTAGTAATCAATTAATAATCGTTTAAAATGTCAAATTTATAACCAAATAAAATTAAAATCTGTAATTATAAATTGCATGCATATTAAAATAACCAGAAGATGTGGAAAATGATTTTAAATTATATTTCAGTTTATATTAAACATGCGCCAACCAATCATATAATTAGATTTTAAAATAACAAACAAATATTTTAACTAGTAAACTTGCACATTTATATTGTTTAATGGAAAAATTTATAATTAGAATTATTTTTTGTAAGCATTTTTGCGATGTGTAATAAATGCAAACTAAATCTTTTAAACAATTGTTCTGCAAAATCAACAGAAACCATATCAAATCTTTCAGAGCATCTAAAAAAGAGATTTTAACAATAGTTATATTTGGAACTCTTTCCCATCATAAACCTAAAAGAATAACAAAACACAATCTCACAAATTTCATCTCACTTCTTCCCACGCATTCTTCCCAGACAACAGTTCTCCGCAATTCAAACTCCAACAGTATCATCCATTTCACTTATTAGGCGCTCCCCCTTTCACTTTTCATAGAACGGGGGGGGAATCAAACGCAAAAACCATACGATGGATACCCGAACAACAGCAACAAAAACGACGGAAAAGAAAATTGCCGAAGTTTTAGAAGTAAGCAAAAGGAAAAAAAAATTCTCCTAAAAACATATTTTCTTCCTTCGCGATGCTATCATGAAATTCTCTCCATTCCAAACGATTCCAATAATATAAATCCGTGCCCCTTACCAAAAGCTCCGGCACTGCAGTAATTACTGCCTCTTGTAGAGCCCCCTCCGCCCACCTCGCTCTCCAGGTCGCTTTCCACCCCCACAGCGACAGAGAACTAACGGCCAGTTTCTGTTCCGCTCGACTGACCACTAGCCAAGGCCACCTTCCCCTCTTTCTGTTCATGGGATATATATATATATATATATCCATATATGATGCCGGTATATATATATATATCCTTTTCGGGCCTTCATCAACACCTCCCCCTCCCTTCATTCGTTGAAAGGGGGCGCTGACAACCTGACAGCTGAGCCGCATCCTAATTTCAGGACGGATTTCGGATGTGGCTCTATCGAGGAGACGGGGGACCGTCAACTTATTACGCTGGAATTTAACTGAAGGTTGAATTTAATTGAAAAATTATCCATTTGTTATTATTTACAGCATTAAGATATAATTAATTTTAAGTGAGTTAACTTTCGTTAAATATTAATTTTTTTATGTTTGTGGATAATGAGGAGAATATTTTAATGAAAACGTCTAAAAACGAATGAGATGAATTAAAATATTCTCCTCATTATCCACAAACATAAAAAATTAATATTTAACGAAAGTGACATTAATTCATTAATAATTTTTATTGAAGAATGATTCCTTTATTATTATTTACAGCATTAAGATATAATTAATTTTAAGTGAGATAACTTTCGTTTAAATTTAAATTATGAATGTGGACAATGAGGAGAGTATTGTAATTTAGCTCATTCGTTTTTAGACATTTTCATTTTTATGTGACATTAATTCATTAATAAATTTAGTCGAAGAATGATTCATTTATTATTATTTACAACATTGAGATATAATTAATTTTAGGTGAAATAATTTTCGTTTAAATATCTATTTTTATGTATGTGGATAATGTGGAGAATCTTTTAATTATAGACATATTCATTTTTGGGTGATTTTATTCTTTCCTTCAAATAGATGATTTTACTACAAATTATTTTTCTCATTATATATTAATTATAAAATTCCGATACATTTTAGTTTACCAATTACATTTTTTTTGTAACTTTTGCACATTTATAAATGCATATTTTTTTTTTTTTTTGCTTTTTAGGAAGATTTAAGTATATAATTTTTTTTTAATAAAATTTTGATTAAGTTTCGTTTAAATATAAATTTTTATGTATGTGAGTAATGAGAAGAATAATTTAATTCATCTTATTCGTTTTTAGACATTTTTATTCTTGTGTGACATTAATTTATTTTTCCTTTCGCCAGTTAAAAAAATATTTTTGTAGCTTCTGCATATTTATAGTTGTATATTTTTTTTACTTGATTTAATAAAGATTTAAATATATAATTTTTTTTTTGATTATAAAATTTTGACTAAGTAGGAATTTTTTGATTTTAATTTGTTAATTTTTACTGATAATTTCTATAAGAAAATAATAACATTCAAATATAATCTTTTTCTAAACTGAACTACTTTATTTATTATAAATGAGATAAAAGCAATTATTACATAATTACGTAAAAATTGTTAAAATATAATTCAAATTCCGAGTTTGAATTATTAATTAATATTCATAAATATTAATATTTCCATGTATATAAAATTGGCAGGACAGTTATTCATTTTAAATAAATCAAAACATTTTACTTCAAAATTAGTTTTTATTTATAAATTGAAAAACAAAATATTTATTTTCAAATCAGAATTTTAACTTAATGGTTAATTTGGAACAAATAAGTTTCACACAGATTAATCTCAAATAAGTGTTAAAATCAAAAATTAAAATAATTAAAAAAAATTCCTTATTCAAAAATTCAAATTTCTTAATTTGTTCATTTTGATTAGACATATTTATTGATAATGATCATAGCCTATTGACTGAATGCTATTAAGTGTTCTAAATTAATCTATCATTTTAATTTTGTAATTATTATTGTTAAAAAATTAGTAAAAGTTTGCACTGGATGAATTAATATTATTAAAACAATTCTTTCTCTAATACATTTTTATTTAATTGCCCAAATTAATAATATAGTTCAATAATTCATTAATTACTTTTATATAAATGACATTAAATAAATTTTCAATATAGTGATAATTATAACACAATAATATTTTTTAAGTATTCCAAGCTTCCTATTTTAAAAGAATAATAAAATTTTTCAGTCACATTATCTTGAGCAGAGGAAATGTTATCTTGTTCTAAAGATTGTGACGTTCATGAAAATGACACGTAAAACTAAAAATTATGAAATTATTATGGAATAGGGTTGTCAGCGCTACACCCAACGCTCTGCAGTCATATTAGTCCAGGACATAATTTCTTCATAAGTTTAAAGTAGATTACGAACCACTACAAACATCCAAGGCACCGTCGGGACACGTCGGTAGAGTTAATAATTTTTTTCCTGCTTTATATTGTAATTTAGAATCAATATTGAAAATTTTAATTGAAGATCAAATTTTATTATTAAATAAATCATCCCACTGTTATACATGAATTAAATTATTTTTTTAATTTATAAATGAAAAAAAAAATATATATTTACTATCTTTCGATTATGGAGGTAATTTCTAATTTAGTTTATTAATCAGTTAATAATCGTTTAAAATGTCAAATTTATAACCAAATAAAATTAAAATTTGTAACTATAAATTTTATGCATGTTAAAATAACCATAACTTGTTGAAAATGATTTTAAATTATATTTCAATTTATATTAAACATGCATCAACCAATCATATAATTAGATTCTAAATTAACACCTATAAAACTATTTTAACTAGTAAACTCTCATATTTGTATTGTTTAATGGAAAAATTTATAATCATAATTATTTTTTGTTGTAAAGATTCCTGTCTTGTTCTAAAGATTGTGACATTCATGAAAATGACACGTAAAATTAAAAATTATGAAATTAAAGCAGAAAATGACGGTAAATACATCTAAATTGAAATAAAAGATATGTAAAGTACAGCAAAAAAATGTTTAAACCTGATCATACATATTTTGATCATATGTGAGGAGATAATGATGAAAGCTACTGGAGGAAAATTGAATATTATATATTGATTAAAAAGATTTAGCGAGAATCATTAGAGATGATAAGATTCTCCTTTAGTAATAAATACATCATTTAGTAATAAACGATGTATTTATTTTATACTATTTTCTATATAAATGATATATATGTATTTGATGTATAATGATGTATTTTTATTATTTATTATGTATTTTATTTGTATGATGTATGTATCATTATTTTTATGTTTTATTTAATAAGGATTTTAGTAATAAGTACATCATTTAGTAAGAAATAATGTATATATTACTGAAATCATTTAATCACAGATATCATTTAATTATAAATACATCTAAATTGAAAAAAAAAAAAGGCATGTAAAAAGTACAAAATTTTTTTTTAATCTGATTATACATATTTTATCACATATAAGGTGATAATGATGTTAAAAAGCAACTGGAGGAAAATTAAATATTATATATTAGCCAAAGATAAAAGCCTTTTAAGATTCAATGAAAATCATTAGAGGTTCATAGAGGGTTGCATTTAAAAATCATCCATTTGAATGAGAAATAAATTAAATTCTGTCTATTTAATGTGTAAACCTTTCTTGCTAGTAGTTGTATTTTTGCACCCTACATATCTTCGCTTACCTGTCAAGAATAAATCTTTCTCTTGAAGTGATGAAATATTGAATAAAAATTCAATGGTAAATTTTAACAAAAGATACAACAGAAGACGGTAATTTAAACTAGATTTCATTACTTCATTTCATTATTTAGATTTCATTACTTCATTTCATTATTTAGATTTCATTACTTCATTTCATTATTTAGATTTCATGACTTTATAAAGTCAATGCAACTTTTATAGTTATAAACATCCTACATTTTTATGAATATAGGGATGGTTCTAACTACAAAAATAGTATTGACCTTATAAAGTAATGATATCTAAATGCTTGCATGGTTTTCATTTTACACAATAAATATTTATGAAAATAACCCTTTAAACAAATTCAATAATTTCAGAATATATTAGTTTGCATTGAGATTATTACTTGCAAATACATATATGTCATGTATTTGCAAGTAATAAACTCAATGCAAACTAATACATGTCACTTTTATTAACTCATTTTTTTTTGTAGAATTGATATGAAAATAAGTATAAGTAATGATTCATTTATAAAACCTTACATATTTATATGGCCCAGTTTTCCAGCCATAAAGACATTCAAACAAACCAAAAGTAATTAAAAACTAAGCTCATAAACAATCGTAATTTGTGTCTAGGTTAGTTCCTTTTTTTGAAAAACTATTTTGTTTTTGATATCTCAAAAGTGATTAAAAGGGCAGGAAATTATCGAATATGTTTAGAAATTTCCCTAAATTCGAAAAGCTTCTATAAATTTATTTATGATTTGGTTTGGTTTGTCGCTCTACGGTCAATATTTGCATACTTTTGGCTCATTAGACCGGGACCTACAGTTTAACGTGGATTCCGAACCACTCACAAGCATCCATACCGCCAGGATTTGAACCTGAAGCCTGTGTTACCAAAGGCCAGAGCGCTAGCCAATTGGCCATCAGGCCTCTAAATTTATATATGAGCATATCAAGTTTTAGTTCTGCTCATAGATAAATTTATAGTAGACCTTTTCAAAACGAAATACGCATATCATGATTTTAGCTGTTATTATTATTATGGAATAACTTAATCCAGACAACATTTTATAAAAACCCACTATGGATAATTGGATATGTTTTGGATGATATATTTTGGAGGAATATATATAAACTGAAAGCAAACAAAACCAGTGTAGCAGAACAAGGAAGAATAGAAATAATTTGTATGGTATATTTATAATTAATAACTTAAACGTAATGATCACCGTTTTAGACAAATTGTTCTGGAAACATTAAAATTGTATGAGTACTCATACATCCTTTTCTGTACGGCCGATTGTTTCAATTAGATGGCCTACTTAACCAAAGATATGCCAAATCAAACACTGTTCAATAAACACTTGGATGAGGTCCTGGCTTCTATGGACCCATCAAGCCCGAGCCTTTTAAGTTGGCAGGGAGCGATTTTCTATTTGATATCTCAAAAGTGATTATCTGGTAGGAAAAATCTAATATGTGTAGGAATTTCCCTATATTCGAAAAGTTTCTATAAAATTATGTGTGGTTTGTCTCTACGGTCAGTTTTTGCACACTTTGGGCTGATTAGACCGGGACCTACAGTTTAACGTGAATTCCGAACTCTAACAAACATCCATTCTACCGACAGATTTCGAATCTGAAGCACCAAAGGCCAGAGCGCTAGCCAATTAGTCATCAGACCTCTAAATTTATGTATGAGCAGTTCAAGTTTAAGATCTGCTCATAGATAAATATATAGCAGATCGTTTCAAGAGTCACTTGAAACGATCTGTTAAAAATATATCCAGCCTGAATATACCCTGCTGTATAATATAAATACAGCAGGGTATATTCAGGGTATATTCTGGGTATATTCTGCTATAAATATATCATATAACTATACACAGGGAACCCATATCATGGTTTTAGCAGTTATTCTACTTCTTTAATAGCTTAATACAGACAATATTTTATAAAAAACGCACCTTGGATAATTTGAATTTGGATACTTCTATGAACTGAAAGCAATCCAGTGAAGCAGGAAAGGTAACAGAGATAATTTGCATGGAATATTTATAATTAATAACTTTTCAAACGTAATAATCACCGTTTTAGAACAAATTGTTCTGACGAACATTAAAATTGTATGAGGACTCATACATCCTTTTCTGTAACGGCCGATTGTTTCAATTAGATGGCCTACTTAACCAAAGATATGCCAAATCAAACACTGTTCAATAAACACTTGGATGAAGTCCTGGCTTCTATGGACCCATCAAGGCAGAGCCTTTTAAGTTGGCAGGGAGGTGGGAAGCCTACAATTAAAGCATTTCACGCCTTTATCAACCGGGCCTTCCACCCCTCAGCCTTACTCGAAGATTATCTGCGTACATTAAAAGCAGGTGGCCTAGATTAATAAAGTCCACGCCGGACCATTGTTGTAATAACGCGCGCCTAATAGTTGGAAGAGAGAAAGAGAATACAGAGTCTATTGTCACACCCGCTCGCCTAATTAAAGGCACCCCGGATGCTTATTGAGTAGCCCAAGTCCATCCTAATGAGACTGGCCGTTGTATCATCATCATCAACGATGGCATCTGTACCTTGTTGTGCCCTCCCTTCAGTGGGGAGGTGGACGGGGGTGCACTGGGGAGATTGAAGGGTCAGTTCGGCGGAGGGAACTGAAGAGAAGTGAAGAGATCACGCACGCAAATAGTTTTCGGATAAGTAGTATGTCTGGCGGGGGTATCAAGACGTTCATTAATCTATGTGCCTTTAGATGGCCTATAAGTCATAAAATCTATACATTTTATTGCTGAATTTGAATTCAAAGACATTCTTTGTTATGTTTCGCTAATTATTCTTCGTAATGATAAATCATAAGTTCTTATAATTATTAAAAGGGTTTTAAAATGTCTCATATTAAAAATTAAAATTAAAATAAGATATTAAATAAACTGTTGCTTATTTGTTTGCACGGTACCTAACCATTAGAAGCTTTAATCGTTTATACTATCCTTGGAAAAAGTTAGTATTTTTTTTTAATTTTCTATTATTGTTTGTTTAAGATTTAAATAATAATAGTTTGGTAATTGATGAATGATGATAATTAGAAATATTATTTAATGTTTTCGATATTTTATAACAGTTTTTTATTAGTTATTATGATGCAATTAGAACAATTTGTTGAAATTGTTACATAAAAGAAAGATTGTGAAAATATTTTATAATTTATTTAAATTATTTTTAAATTTTTTAATGAATTTTTTTCTTTTTACGTAGTTAATTATGCTTCATAATATGATTCTAATTATCTTGTATTTCACATAAAATTCTAACGTAAAAAATATTATCCTAAAATTAGTATAGTAATATTGGTTTCTATCTTTTAATTAAGAAAATAAAAAAAATTAAAATTAAATGCTTTCAGGATTTTGTATGAATTTTATAAAAGGATTTTGAAATTTTAAAAACTAAATTGAATGACAAAAAAAAAAACACTATCTTCTTATTTTAAAAGTAAGTTTTATTTATTATATTACTAGATAGAATTTTAAAATATTTTTAACCTCCTTGTGATTAATTTTTAATTGCAATATTTAATTTTAATTTTTTGATTGAAATATATTTTAATTGCAAAAATATTTTTAATCTTCTCGTGATTAATTTTTAATTGCTTTAATTCAAGTTTAATTTTGATTGTAAAGTATTTAAAACCTTTATTTTTTTGCTACATTTTTGTTTATTAAGTTATTTTTAATTTATGGATCCAATTTGTTTCGTAATGCCTACCAATAAATTCTAATAATTTTTTATTTGAAAATAATTTCAAAAAATAACAATAACGCATTAATATAAAAATAAAGAATAAATTCAAATTTATTATAAAAGAAATACTATATATTCAATTCAAAAACTTTAAATGTAGAACATTAATGAGAAAATTCGTTATCTTTCCCAGAATGTCTTTCCCATTCTATTTTTAACTCTTACAGATTCCCTAATTAAATCTAGCACGCTTCTTGTATTTCATTTTCTAAGCTATGATAATAAATGCGAAAAATGTTCTCAGAATAATTCACATTACTATAAATATTTCTAATTCTTTTCTCGTAAAATCATGTCTTTGAAAACTTACAGTGTTGTAAATTCATTTTTGTACTTTTCTTACATTGAACATTAGCTTGTTAGGAAAGCAGATTTACAGACACGTAAAGGCTTTTAGAAAAATAATATCTAATTTATTGCATTCACAGTAAAATTATTTACTTATAATTAAATTACTCGTATTTACGGATCTTAATTCTGAATAAGGAAAGGAAAGTTTTGTGATAATTATGAAGGAAATTTTATACATCTCTAAACGGAATTAATAATAATTTCTTTCTTTTGAACATTGAATGCTAATAGCATTAGTTTTTATAGCAATGCTGTGTTTGAATATTTTTTTTTACATTATAAAATTGAAATAAAATAAAAAATTAATATGATAACTAATTAAAATGATACTAAATTAAAATATTTCATAAAATATTAAGAAATTTAAAGAAAGGGAAGAAAAGAAAATATTATACTCATAAACTTATTAATCAATATTTTTGTGTCTATCAATAATTTTATATTATTTTTGTGTCCTTCTGTATATGGACACAAAAATATTTATCAATATTTCTGTTTTCATATACAGAAGTTATTATAATATTATTATTAAAGGAATATATTGTACAGAATATATTTCTGTTTTCATATACAGAAGTTATTATAATATTATTATTAATTATAATTAATACATTATAGGATTATAGGATAGTGAATAAGATATAGTATAGTGAATAAGATTATATCCCACTATTCATTCTATATTATTGTATTAAGAATATCATTCAAATTTAAACATTTGTTCCTAAAACGAGGTTTATAAAACATGTAAAGTTTTTGTTATTTTTTTGTTCCTAAAACGAGGTTTATGTAAAACATGTAAAGTTTTTGTTACAAATTTTGATTTAATTCTTCAAATTTAGATACAGTGAGATATGTAACAAATAAAATTTATTCATTTGTCCGAGGAAAATAAATGAATTATATAGGTTCTATAAATTTAATCTATGTGGTTTAGGCTACTTTAATTAGATACGCTATTTTGAAGAAATATTCCTGTATTTATTCCTTAAGGTAATTCTTTTTGATGTAACATGAAATATGTATTACTACTCATAATAAAAAATAAAAATGTATATAAAACAAAATTCTTTGATTACAAAAAAATAGTTTTCTTTTTAATTTCACGAAATCACATCCAGAATAATGCCTACAGATAACTTCTTTTGAGCATCGCAAAAGGTTAATTAGAATTTTTTTCTATGTCTTACAAATTTATGTCATTATAATACTTTATCTATTTGATTACTGTAACTAGAGTATAAACACATTTTAAAAAGAAAAAAAAACTGATTCATTAAATAAGTCGTTCTTTTAAGATAATTACATAATTTCTTTATAAGAAATATAACAATAATCCATTAAATATAACAAGAACCATTTCGTAATGTCAGTAACAATAACTAATATAATTAATAAGATTAAAATAAGTCACTTTTACCATCATTTCTTATTAAATCACCTAAATAATGTAACCGATATTGATATTAAATACTACTAAATTTGCACATAATAATTGCAAACATTTCTGTGCGACGAATTATTTACTCTTTTTTATTCTTTTTAACAATTAATATCAGTGACTTTTAATTATCGGGAGTAATGATCACTTTATTATTATAAGCACTTCTTTTAATATTCTTTTGCCCTAAATGAACTACGACGACATTTTTCCGTGTTTCTTTGAGACTTCCAACAGGCACATAAGAAGCTCCGTAAAACTCTTTGATTTAATAACGTATAATTTTCCAAACTGGTTAAGAAAAAAAAAAAGAGAGAAAAGACTCCTTTTCTCAACAGCATAATTTGTTGCAAATATACCCTTATTAAGAAAATAATAAAATTATTTTGCACATTCGATATATCTAAAGGAAATTTTTTTTTTTAAAATATCGTTTCCCTACCTAAAAGTAATTACAGCAAAATTTAGCTTTTAAATACTCCCTCTCTAAGAATAAAACGGAAATTGCATTTTTGTATTTTTGCTAATTACACCTTAATGTTAAAAACGGAAAAAATACCGTTGAAGAAGAAGAGGAAATCAAAAGTATACTCAAACACATACCGCAGTGATGCTAGTTCAATTAAAGAAATAGAGGGAAAATACTACGTATCGTTTCGATACTAATGGATAAGATGGCTCGGAGTATGTATTAATACGCTGTGAGGATGCTTTTAGAATTAAGAAAAAAAAAACGTTTAGAAATTAGAAAGGCATAGAGATTTTTTCCTACTAATTAAGCCTTAATTGAGAGATAAATATTCTGCTCGCCGAGTTTTTTACCTCCCTCATTCAATTCAAGAAAGACGCGCAAAGCGTTTCTCAAATTCCTTTAAAAATGTAAAGGAAACTCACAAACGCGGCATTCTACGGCAAATAGCTTGCTAATTGAAATCTAACATTTCAGTTGCGGATTTCGAGAGAGAGAGAAGAAGATGAGAAGGAAGAAAAAAAAACATAAAATAATAATAATAAATAAATAAAACATACACAAGCATGCTGCATGTTAATTCGGAGTGTTAAGTAAAAAAAAAGTAAATTTTGAAATTATGTATATCTTTAAATTATCAGCGAGCAGAACAAATATACAGTTTAGTAAATATTTACCGTTCTCTTTTCGTGAATTTTAGAAAATTGTTTACAGAAGGATTTGGGAGGCCTTACCGTCTTAATGAGAGCAATTAGTATATCCACCTTTCGTTAATTAGCTAATACTTTCGCAGTTCTTTCAGTACAGGGATTTCTTTGCGTCTTGTTTCCGATCGATTTTTTCGTTGGAAATTTTGGCACTGACGGTAAAAAAACTGCACGTTGCACGAATATTTATTTTCAATTACGTAAAACTTACGATTTTGTAGGAAAAATCTCAACTCTTTCCGATTCTTTCTAATTTCAAAATTAGAGTTTTAGTAAAGCTGTTGCGTTTTGCTTTTTCTATTACTTTTTTGTCGGTAGGGAAACGATGAAAAAATAAGTCATTATCATCATCTGTGGCGCAACAGCCCCATGGAGGGCCAAGGCTTTTTTTTTTAAATACTGATTATCGAATGTGCAAAAACCCTAATTTTATTATTTTCTCCATAATAATCAGTGGATTTTTATTAAAATTGAACTTATTCATAATGCTATGCTGCTATTTGAAAATCCCAAACTAATAAAGTTCACAGTTTCAATACCTTCAAAACCAAAAAATCAGGTTAACTTAATAACAAAAGCTAGATTTCAAATCTAGTTATAGAATGAAACACGTATTATTCGATGCAGTATTTTCAATATTAGAGCATTAAAAGGACATGTCTTGCTTGAGATAATTTTATTAATAATTTTTTTCAAAGAAGAATTAATTATTAAATTTCAAGAGTTTATATAACATCACAATGAGATAAACTGTTGTTTCTTAACCCACTTGGTAGACAGCGACATCTAGACCAGTCAAGAACACATGTAGTCTCATAAAGGAGGAAAAAGTGGTTGGCAGCTTCTGTTGTGACGGATTAATAAGTAAATTTGATTTGGCTCTGTGACTTGATTTTAATCTTGTGAGACCTATGCCAACGTTCTTATAATCACATTACAAATGGTTCTTGACTATAAATGAATTCCGTTATATTTCTTATAAACATCCATGGCAATTAGCGTCAATTATCTTAAATCTGCCATCAGGCCCTTATTTACACTGACAGCATGTTTTTTTCTTTAATTTGGCATATAAATCCTATAATCATTGTAATCAAATAATTAAAAAACTTATTAAATAAAAATAGCACTTTGGTAGACTTAATGCTTTCTCTAACCTTTTGCGATTAAAAGAAGTTATCTGAAATTCGATAAAAAAAAAGCATCCCGATGAATCAAAATAGACATAAATTTGAAAAAATTCAGCATACGAAAAATCTACACCCTAAATTCACTATCTTGAAATAATGTATTTATTTTCCATTACAAGTTTAACATGTTCTTAAATAGAAATAGGAACTTTCAATGGCTTTGTCACACCACCAGGCTCTCTTGACAAATAAGAAATCTGTCATGATAACTACCTTCAAGTTTTCATATTCAAAGTTATTTGAACATGAAATTAAAACCTGTGATAACTGCTTTATTTTTTTCTCCAAATAATAGACCTATGCACACAATAATAAAACAAGTTATTTTCAAATTACATTTTGACTTGGTTTCAAGAAAAGTATTTCATATTTTAATACAAATGAGAGAAGTGTGTTATCTGTGCATTTCAATAAGTATCTTTATAAATTTAGAGTCACTGTTATACTTTTCTGAGGATATCTACAGGCAATCTTGTATATTATATGGATGCAGACAGTAATCATGTTATTTTTATATAACATACAGATTACACCACTTTAATAAGAGAAAAACCATAACATGATGAATAACCTACTCTCTTTTAAGGCTAAATAGACTTCTTAATAAAATTTAAGGGCTTGGTATATACTTAGTTGTTAGTGTTTTTGATAAGTATTTACATGAAAAATACTGATAAAGTTAATTCAGTAAAAGTTAACAATGAAGACAGTTTTTATGTTAAATATTTTAAAAAGAATTATTTAAATAAAATAAGCTATTTGACAACGGAAAATAAAAATTCGAAATATTTTTGTTAGTGATTGAGCTATTAAAAATAAATGTACTTTGAAATCTAAGTAAATATCTCCTTTTTTTATATTTTATTGCTAATAATTTATATAAAATAAAGTTTTATTTTCATTTTGATTCAGTTCAAGACTTAAATCATTTTTGATCATTATTTAAATAAATTTAAAAATTAACAAATTTTCCTCTCCTTTTATATTTTACATTTTTTTTTTTATTACATCCAGTTTGTAGTGGTTCGGAATCCAATGGCATTTAAACTGTAAGTCCCATATGTACATCAGTATTTATTTACATTTAATTGTTGATTTTAACTAATTCCTATTTAAATTTTTATGCATTCTGTATTTCTTCAAAATAACATAACACAAATACATCTGATCTAAATTCTTTGAAACTTCATGTGAAAGTTTTCTTTAAATGAATGAATTGAATAGAGTATGAAAAGGATACTAAATTCTTAAATTAATTTTATATTAGTTGTTTAATTAAGAATTTGTTTATATTTAAAAAATTGTGTTGATAAATGTATAATAAAATTAAGATATAAATTTGAAAACGGAGTATTATGTACGAAATGATATTACTATCAAAGAAAATTCTATTAGTTTGTTTTTGTACTATTAAGTTTTACAACATCATATTTTTGAAATTTTCATCCAAATTTTAAAGTATAAAATTGTAAAAAAAAAAAATTGAAGTATATATATTTTTTATGAAATTCAAAAGTTTTAAATATATTTAATCAAAATATTTATAAAAAAGCAAAATATTTTAAATCCAGAATAGTTCACATTAAAAATCCTTTGGTAAAAGTGTGGCATATGCTTTAAACTCCTTTTCCAAAACAGATCTGAAATTGTTTTCAGAGATTTAAGAAAAAATGAAATAAATTATTTTAATGATAAAGAATGTGAACTTGAAAATTCAGTAGCCTTTTAATACATTTGCATATATTTTTAATGTAATATCTCTATTTAAAAGTTGTTTTTAGCTTTTTCTCAGAAGAAACTTTTATGCATTTTGTATTTACGTAAAACACAAATAATTTTTATCCAAATGCTTTATAATTTGATATAAATATATTTGATTTTTTTTGGAAATGATCTTATCTACATAAATATTTTTTACTTCAATTATTAAACATAAAACTTCATGTACATTTGAAAAGAATTTTGTGTCGAAAACATTAAAACCAACAAAAAAATATAAATAATTAAAATATCAACTTCTTAGAAGTATATTCTCTGTCGAGTGCTATTATAAACATACGAATGTAGAAATTAAAAAAAAAGTATATTAATTTCATTTTGAGTTATCATATTTTATACAGTATCAATTTTTTTATCCTTTTTTCCGGATTTTGAAATCAAAATTTAAAAACAACAACATTCAATAACATTTTTAGATAAATGTATTCAATAAAAAAAAAGAACAAATATTATAATAATTTCAAAAAATCACATCTGAAAGTTTTGGTATACCTTAAAAGCAAGAAAACGAATTTCATTAATACAAACAGTTTTGTAAATTATCAGCAACAATTATAGAATAAAAGAAACATAGCATTTATTGAGAATTTTTAATTCCTAAGTTAATCATATTTTATTTTCAACAACATAATTTATGTATCAAATAAAATAAGTTAATATCTACAACGCGATGTAAAGATGTCTTTGTAATTATCAAATAATATTTCTGTTTAAAAATATTAGAAAATTCAAATTAAAAATTAGAAAATTGGAATTAGTGTTAAATAGGTATATTTACTAACAATTCCATCGATTTTAATCGATATAAGAAATGATACTTTTAAATTAATGATCTCTTAACGATATTAATAGTTATTAATTTTAATTAAAAGAATTATTAACAGAGTATTAATTAATATATTATAGATTATAAATTACTTATTATTAATAGATTATTAATTAAGTCCTATTAAGGATTATCGATATATTATTAATTTTTAATCTCTTACGAATTTTAATTTTAGGATTACAAAGAAAGATAAAGCTATATTCCAATAAAAGAAACCGTTAATAGTTTCTTTATGTATAAAATGACAATATTTGATATTTGCACTTATCTGTCATCTTATTACAACTCACATGATACTTTATTATCATGATTACAATTGGATACAAAATTTATTACAAAAATAGTAACTATAATTTCTTTTGTAAGAATTTAAGTAATTTTTCAATTATGTCTTTTAAATACTAATGTGTTTTAGATTAGAAAAAAAAATCAGTAATTTAAATTTGCCTTTTTTCCTGTTTTCAAATAGAAAAAGTTTATAGAAAATTTAATAATTAATAATAACTTTAACGAAATAAATGCATTTTAATATATAATTTTTTTAACAAATTTTTACATAGAGGGCACATTTATAACCAGAATAATTTTGAATTCAGACTTATTATAGCTATAACAAACAATGGTTTTTTAAATATAACCTGCCTGCAAAAAGTTTACTATTAATCAAGATCGAGAAAGATAAATGACCAAGTGACTGTAAATAAAACATCGTACCAGAATTAAACCATAGCCTGTGGCAGCTTTCTCCAAAAAGCGCTTCTGTAAAAGTGTCTTTTTAGCAAGCATCAAAAGAAGTAGGAAAAACAAACTTTCTTGACGAAAGAAAAGGAAGGAAGATCTCAGTTTGTTGGAAAAATATGCTTTTTAATTACTTTTCATGCCGAAAAAGTTTTACTGTCATGGAATTAAATTGAAAAACTTTTTGAACAATGCAAAAGGAAATGTGTCAAGAAAGTTTTCAATTTTTCAAACGTTAATAAAAGATTTGGTTAAAGTATTTTTTTTTTTAAAGTGTTAAATCTTGTTTAAAATATGATGTTTTCTTTCAAACTTAGTAAAACAAATAATAGTGAATAAAAATAAATAATAATTTTACATTATTCGTTACTTTTTTAAAATTGTTTTTTTTATTTTAACTATAATTAAAATTCTTCCATTTTTTTTTTCACCGTTTGATTTTTTTTTATCGTGTCATTGTTATTAATTAGTTACAATCTACTACATTGTTCGTTGTTACTCTTTTTTAATTACTTAGCTAAGATTATTTGTTTTTTTCTTTAATTTTAGTCTTATTTTTCTACATTTTCATTTTAAATACAATGAAATTTATTTGTAATATTATATTCTTTATAAAGAAATTGAAAACTAATATTTTTGATTTTAAAAACTATCAAAATAAACTATAAGCTAGATATATTTCATTTAAGAATTTTGCTGAAAATAAGAAATTAAATAAAAATTTACTTACAATTCAATAATTGTTTGATAAATATAATCACTCAATTATAATTAATAAATTTAAAATAGTAAATTACATAAAATATAAAGAAAAATGACTAACTACTGTTATAAAACATGTTTCAACTAGTTGAATTAGATATATTGTAAATAAACATGTTTATTTAAATAAAATTATTATTTCTCCATGTAAAATAATAATTTTACTAAAGTTAATGATCCTTATTGCTAACTGCAGACAAATTCAGTAATGTTATAATAATAACAAAATAATGACTGCAGTTGCCTTTTTTTGTGATAAGAAGTCATTAGTCATTCTTATGTCTAAATTCTTGGTAAGCAATTAGCATTAATTATTTGATGACAAAGTTTTTGATTTAAAGAAAGTTTTTAAAGGAATTAATTTCAATATTTGAAGCATGCAAAATTTTTATATATTAATTTTCGATGAATTTTCTCTTTGCTGTCTATAACATTATCTTTTTTTTAATGTTTATATTTGCTTAACGCAGCACAAAAAAGCTTCAGAAAAAGTTATCATTTTATTGCAATATATAATAATTAAACATTGTAAAATATGGGTTTAGTATACGAAGAAACAAATGTTTACATCCTGCTTTAATATAAATGAAGACAAAATATTTCATAACTTACATATTTTCTTAATTACAACTTTTTTCTTTCAATACAAAACATTTTTAAAGACTCTGAAACAAATGATAAAAAATGAAATGTTTTTAATGAAGAATACGACAAAACGCCTTAGAAAAACTCAATTCTAGCAATTTTTTTTTAATAATATCTGCGATATTTTTATTCAGAAAAGAAAAAAGTCACTTTTTAGTGCCAAACAAACACCAAAACATTTTAACAAAACTCAGCAGATATGTCTTTTTTTTCTTTATATAAACCAATAATGAAAATGTAAATTATTTTTTAACAAAAAAAAGTCATAGAATTAGAAATTTAGAAATTTAGATTAGAAAATTCTAACAATTTTTTTTTATGATTTCTGTGAAATATTTCTGAGGAAAAACAAATCACTTTTTAGAACCAAACATACACCAAAAAATTTAAACAAAACACAGCAAAATGCCATATCTTATTTTCCACTTTTTTTCTTTTTTAAAAAACCAATAAGGAAAATTTAAATGAACTTTTAACAAAAAAGAAAAAAAATCTTCAATGATTGCTCAACTAGAAATTTCTAACAATTTTTTCATGATTTCTGAAATATTTTCTCAGAAAAAAAAAAACTTCTTTAGAACAAAACACACACAAAAATATTTTAGCAAAACCCAGCAGATAATATCCTATTTTGATCTCTCCTTTTTTAATCTTATAAACCAATAATAAAAATTTAAATTATTTTTAAACAAAAAAAATTCTTCAATGATTGCTCAACTAGGAATTTTTAACAAATTTTTCAATTGAATATTTTCTCATAAAAAAGCAGATCACTTTTTAGAACCAAGCACACACCAAAGTATTTTAGCAAACATTTTAGCAGATATGTCCTACCTTAACTCCACATTTTTTCTTTTTATAAACCAATAATGAAAATTTTAAATTATTTTTTAACAATTAAAAGTCACAGAAATTCTTCAACAGTTACTCAATTAGGAATTTCTAACAAATTTTTCATGATTTCTTTGAAATATTTTCTAAAAAAAAAAAAAATAAATAAAGATCACTTTTTAGAACCAAACACACACAAAAATATTTTAATTAAACCCAGCAGATAATCCTCCCTTTTCTTCTTCCCCATCAACTGAACAATTAAAAAAACAAAACAAATCCAATCTCAGTCACTTAATCACGAAGCCAATCAAACCCCTCTCCAATTCCTTCCAACTAACCCTTACGTCCAGTCACAACCACCACTATTGCAAGCACTCCCCCTCAAAACCCTCCCTCTCCGCCAATCTATTCTACATCCCCCCAAAACGGGGCAGTATATCCTCACTGATATAATAATAGTAACCTCAGTAATAAATATCCTCTGTATTAACAATAAAAAAGTCTTAGAAATTATCCAACGATTGCTCAATTAAAAATGTCTAACAATTTTTTCGTGATTTCTGTGAAATAGTTTCTCATCAAAAAAAAAAAAAAAAAATCACTTTTTAGAACCAAACACACACTAAAACATTTTAACAAAACCCAGCAGATTTACTCCATCTTAATTTCCCTTGTCTTCTTTTTATAAACGGAAATAATGAAAATTTAAATTAATTTTTAACAAAAACATTCTTCATAGATTGTTCAATTAAGAATTTCCAACAACTTTTTCAGGATTTCTGTGAAATATTTTCTCAGGAAAAAAAATCACTTTTCAGAACCAAACACCAAAATATTTTAACAAATCCCAGCAGATATGTCCTATATTAATCTCCCCTTTTTTTTCCTTTTATAAACCAATAATGAAAGTTTACATTCTTTTTTTAACAAAAAAATTCTTCAATGACTGCTCAATTTGGAATTTCTAACAATTTTTTCATAAATTCTGATTCTTTTTAGAACCAAACTCCCACAAAAATATTTTAATTAAACCCAGCAGATAATCTCCCCATTTCTCATTCCCCTTCAACTTCTCAATTAAACAATTTAAAAAAACCAATCCAATCTCAGTCACTTAATCGCGAAGCCAACCCAACCCCACTCCAATTCCTTCCAACTAACCCTTACGTCCAGTCACAACCACCACCATTGCACCCTTCAAAAACCTCCCTCTCCAACCAATCTATTCTACATCCTCCCAAAACGGAGCAATATATCCCCGGCCCCCCTTTCGAACAGAACCTAAAACGCTTTGCTGATCCGAGTTCCCCACTCCCCTACATCCCCTACCCCCTACACCCGATGAAGGATTGCCCCATGGATTGCTCACCATCCATTCTGCAGGACAGGGTCATCCAAGTGAGAGCTAATGATGCTCCACGAGGGAGGGGCTTTGAAATGGCGGCCATTAGTCCGGCTTTAAAGAGAATCATAAACGTGTTTTGAGTTATTATTGACTCCGCGGTCATTGATTATGATTACGGGACGCTCGAAAGGGACGGCGAAAGGTTCGAAATGTCGCCGCCGCGATTAATATACGGAAGCCCGAATATTAGCCGCTCCCAAGACTTTGTGTTGGGTTCTGGCGGGGAATAAAGGCTTGACCGGCAGCATTTGTATGGAGCATCGGTTATTGGGTGCTTGTTCTGAATGGGGGACTTTCGAAGCGGGTTGATTCAAGACGATCAATTCTTTAAACAAATCGTACAACCGTAGACCTCGAAAAACAATAATTTTTAAATTTTTAATTTTTTAATTTTTAATTTTTTAATAACTTTATATATATTGTTAATGAATATAATTATTGAATTTTGTCTGTTAATAAATAATCATTAATGTCTATTGTAAGCATGTTGTGAAAAATTCTACTTCTTTTTTGAACATCGGTAGGCTTCATGTACCAGTTATGCAACCCCTAAACAGCCCATAGATGGATGATGAGGGAATAACTTTTAAGGGTAGCTGCAGCGCATGTGCATATCGTACAGGAAAAAATCCAGAAAATTCCTATCAGGCAACCTGATTATCGATGCAAGAGGCTTTATATATATTGTCACAAGTAAGTACTATCGAGGTTATGAAAAATTGAATCAGTAGTAAAAAACCATATTGATGACATCACGTTTGTAATATAAAGATTTATATATAGAGAGATATATAGATATAGATCGATAGATTTTTGTGGGATTATATTAAGTTTCTGAATTAAAAATTTAGTTCGAAACCTAGCAGCAATGCCAAAATGAAGGTTCCTGTACCACTGTTGGAGCTATTTATAGTTTTTCGCTAAGGAGATCACATTCCAATAAAAAAATATAGGTTATTGGATTGTTCTGAAAGGGGAACTTTCGAATCTGATTGATCAAGACGTTCAATTCTTTAAATAGATCGCACAATGGTAGATCGTGAAACCATAATTTTTAACATCGTAGTAATTAAATAATTTTATTTTATGAAGAAATAGTGTACTAATTATCTGTTAATAAATAACTATTAGCAGGCAGTAAGCATGTTATGAAAAATTCTTCTTCTTTGTTGAACATCGGTAGGCCTTTATGTACCACTTATGCATCCTATAATAGAAGAAAACCCGTAAAATTCCCATCAGGCAACGAATATTAAATATAGATGTAAGACACTTTGTACATATTGACACAAGTAAGTACTATCGAGGATATGAAAAATTGAATCAGTATATTGAAAAAGTGAAAAAGTCGTATTGGAGAAAGCATATTAGCAAAATAAAGGTATATATATATATACGCATACATACATATAGATATAGATAGATAAACCTTGTTGCGTGTTATATTAAATTTGTGAGTAGGAAAATTCAGTTCAAATTCTAGCAGCAATGCTAAAATAAAGGTATACTCTGACAACAGGAACAAAAAATTCGTCGGCCGGCAAGTAGGGATATGAGAGAAGGAGAAAGCTACTCCAAAAGCTGTCTTTAATTGAGTTTGTTACAATCTGCTGGAACACAATGTAGGTACAGAGAAACGGCTTTTCCTATTATAACCGGCGACCTAAATAAAGCTGAATTGGCTACGTATGTTCAATTCTAATTATAGGACCGATAATCTAAGGTCGAAGTTCTCGGTACTTAAAGAAATATAACAGAAACTATATATCCCAGAAATATACATAAATTAGACATATTATATTCCTGTCTATTTTCATGTATCATTTAAATAAATTGCAGTTTATTTTCTTATGAAAAAAACCTATTAAAAATGGTTGCCTCTTCTTTTTCGCTGAACAGACAAAAAAAAGTTAGAGTACTAAATTCGTGTCAGTATAAAAAAAATAAATTATTAAAATATATTTTATACTTATTTTGTTTTACGTATTAAATATATAGTTGCGATTTTGATATCTATATGAAAGGCGTAATACATCTCCTGCTTCTAAAAAAAAACAATTACGCAGCTTTTTGGCCAATTGGCTACAGCTCTGGCGTTTCGTACTACAGGAGTCAGGTTTGAATCCTGAGAATGGCATGGATATTTATTAGTGGTTATGAATCTACGGCCAACGTTAAACTACCCGGCTTAATTAGGCTAAAGTGTGCATAAAATGACTGTATAGCAACTACCAAAACCAATCTAAACAATTATGAATTGCAATTAGGTCAGTGTAAAAAGAAAATCGTCATCATAAAGAAAATCATCAATTTTACATCTGCTTTGTTTTTTATGTCAAATACACAATTACAATTTTTATCGCACAAGAAATCCAAAATTAAATCCCTTCCCACCTCCCCCTTCACCAAGCAGCGAAAGCACATTTTTACACCGCCCGCAATCGTTATTCCTTCATTCCGCGAAAACTCCGAGGCTTGTCACAGAAGATTCGCAGCAGAAATTGGGAAAATCCAACACACTTCAACATATGCACTTGAAACCATTGCATTTGAAATGAATTGAGCGCTATCTCCGACTGTTAGGAACCTTTGCCGAGAAGTGAAAGCTAAGAAATTGGGCACGGAGGGGGTGAGGGAGGGGGGAGATCTCCGTAGGGGATTAGACCCCCCTTTTATCGCATGTGCAAAGAAATGACTCTGTCATAATATTCGATGGGAAACACATTGAGAACACAGACGGTTAAGTTGCAAGGGGCCGTTGAAAAAGTGATAGAAAGTTTATTAGCTTTTCTTCCATTCCCCTTCCTTCCATTGAACTGTGAGTCGACGTATTTGACTCCCCATTATTCCAATTCTTACCCTTTTCTGTCCTGTATTTCACCATGTAGAAAAAAATGTCTCCATTTATATGCCATTTTAAGGTATTTGTTCATTATAATCATAGACATTTTTTAAGAAATCTTTTCTTTTTTTCCCCTCTCTTTTAAACATTTATGTAAAATTTTTTCTTCCAGTTTTTTCTATTCTATTTTTTATTTATTTCTATTTATTTTTTCTAATTAATACTTTTGACTATTATTCCATTTCTTTCCTTTTTATCTTCTCTATTTCACCGTAGAAAGAATTTTCTCCATTTATATGGCATTTTAAGGTGTATATTATTTATTATAATCATCGATACTTTTCCTTTGTTTTCCTCTCTTTTAAACTTTTTCATAAAATTTTTTCTTCCGTTTTTTTTTTTTTTTTTTTTTTCTATCTTCATTTACATTTTTTTTTTTATTAATATTTTTTGACCATTATTCTTTTTCTTCCCTTTTTATCTTCTCTATTTCACCGTAGAAAGAAATATCTCCCTTTATATGGCACTTTAAGGTATATTATTTATTGTAATCATCGATACATTTTTTTTTTTTCCCCTCTTTTAAACTTTTTTGTAAAATTTTTTCTTCCAGTTTTTTCTATCTTCATTTACATTTTTTTTTAATTAATATTTTTGGCCATTATTCTATATCCTCCCTTTTCCTCTCCTCTATTTCACCATGTAGAAAGAAATTTCCTCCTTTATATGCCATTTTAAAGTATATTAGTTATTATAATCATCGATACTTTTTAACATATATTTTTCGTTTTTTTTTTTTTTTTTTTAAACTTTTTTTGTGAAATTTTTCTTCCAGTTTTTTTTTTTTTTTATCTTCATTTGCTTTTTTTCCTAATTGATATTTTTGGCCATTATTTCATTTCCTCCCATTTTCTCTCTTCTATTTCACCATGTAGAAAAATTCACTTATATGCCATTTTAAGATATATTATTTATTATAACCAACGACATTTTTTAAGAATTATTTTCCTTTTTTTTTTTTTTTTTTTCTTTTAAACCTTTTTATAAAATTTTCCTTCCAGTTTTTTTCTATCTTTTTTGATATTTTTTTCAAATAAATATTTTTGGCCTTCATTCCATTTTTTCTATTTTCTCTCCTCTATTTCCCCATGTAGAAATTTTTTTCTCCATTTATATGCCATTTTAAGGTATACTATTTATTATAACTATTGATACTTTTTAAGAAATCTTTTCCGGTTTTTTTTCTCCGTTTTAAACATTTTTGTAAAAAAATTTTCTTTCATTTTTTTTTATCTTTATTTACATTTATTTCTAATCAATATTTTTGGTCGTTGGTATTTCTGTGTTTAGTAGGATACTTTAACATTTCTATTTTTTTTTTTTTTTTTGCAATTTTCATTTGTATTTATATGGCTTTTTATAAGTAGTTGACTGTCTAAAAATTTTGTATACATACATATATCAAAACACTAAATTAACATACTAAATTGTAATCTAGGAAATAAAAGAAAAGGAAATATGTATACAAACAAAGAATAATTTAATGAATTACTTGCAATTAATATATAATAGAAAATGTAAGATGTATCATTATAAACTGTGCAAAATACTAACAAATATTAAAAAAACTGAGAAAAAAGTAGGAATTGATATAACTCTAAATTATAACACTTGAAAATTAGTTCATTTTTTTGTAAAAAGTATTACAGAAACTCAGTTGTGTTAAAATTAAAAAGAAAAAGATACAAACTTAATTCGGAAACTTTTATTTGTGAAGGTATAAAAATTGATTTAAAACCCCCGCCCAAAAAAAATAATAATAGTAATAATTGACTCAAAGAATGTAGTAGTAATAAATATTAAGTATCGTGAATTTCTTATTAATTAGTTATGGAAAATCAAAATTTAAATTTTGAGTTTTTTTTTTTTTTTTAATTTATACCAGATACTTTTCAATATTCTTAATTTAAAACTACTTAAATATCGATTTGTTCTAATATTTTCAATGTAAACAAATTAGTTGTTGAATAAAATAAAAAGATTCATTATTAGTTCATAAATTTAACCTCAAAGTAAAATTTATTCAATACTTTTAAACTAAATTAGAAATTACTATATTACCTTCATAATCGAAAGATAGCAAATATACTTTTGTCATTTATAAATTCAAGCACTAATTTAATTTATGTATAAGACTGGGATGATTTGTTTTATAATAATTCAATTTGAAAAATTGTATCCTCTTCAATTAAAATTTTCAATATTGATTATATAATACAATATAAAGAAGGAAAAAACTATTGAATCCACCAATAAATTATTTAAGTGAATAAATAATTTAGTTTTTATACACATGTGACTTAACACCAATTTTAATCTGTGAAGAGTTGTATATAACTTTCTACAAAATATAAATTGATTTAATACAAAAAAACATTCTTGTTATTATTTAATTTAATCATAAAATAATTTCTATTATCATTGAAGTGTTTTGTAAAATGCATGTAAATAAAATCATGATTTTTTAAAAATTCATACCAAAAGCCTTAACATTTTATTACACTCTTCTTTGTAGAATGAATGCTGGAAAGTGTCCTTTTGCATGATAAAATTAATTACTTATACAACTAACATTACTTTCTAAAAAAATGTTCCCAATACGTTTACTTGTTATCCCACATGGTAGACAGCAATATCTAGACCAAGTCCAAGAAAAAGTGTGGTCTTCTTATGGAAAGAAGAAAAGGTGGGAGCAGTTTCTGTTGTGATGAAGTACCTTCAGGTAGAAGTCTGACTTGGCTCCAAGATGCTGACTTTTTTACTAGATAGGATCGTCAGCCCTATGTCAAATAGTCGTATTAGACTGGACCTACGGCTTAAAGTGGATTCGGGATGGTAGTTCCTCCTAAAAGTCCACCCGGAAGGCGTTCTTCTTTAGCGTCACGGAGTCAAGTCAGACTTTTACCTAGAGGTGTTCCCTCAAAGACAGAAGTAGCCTCCCTCTTTCCATGAGACCACACGGGTTCTTGGAATTGGTGTAGATACTGCTCCCTACCATGTGGAATAAGAAACGCAACACAATCTTTTTTGCCTTTATCCAAATTATTAATTTATTTTTTAAAGTGAGCAATTCAATATTTCAATTATATACAGCAGCCAGTGAAATTCTTTTCATAAACTGATTTCTAAATTTTAGATTATGGATAATAATGTTTAACAAGCATAAATAACTCTATATAAAATGACATCACGAAGATGAACATTTTAGAATCCAATCCTTCACTTAATTGTTTTTCCGAAGTAAGTTCAAAATTTCAATACAGCAATGAATCAATGTCAACAATGATTCAACATGAATCCATCAATCGATATAACAATCTACCAATGAATCAATGTCAGCTATGAATCAATATGAATACATCAGTAAATATAACAATCAACCAATGAATCAATATAGCAATGATTCAATGTCGACAATGAATCAATGCGAATCAATCAATCAATCAGTGAATCAATGTCAGAAATGAATCAATATGAATCTATCAGTCAATATAACAATCAACCAATGAATCAATATGAATCTATCAGTCAATATAACAATCAACCAATTAATCAATATGAATCCCTCAATCAATATAACAATCAACCGATGGATCAATATGAATCCATCAATCAATGTAACAATCCACCAATGAATCAATATAGTAATGAATCGATCTCAATAATAAATCTATATGAAGCATTCAATCAATATAACAATAAATTAATGCTTCAACATAACAACGAAAGTCTGGAGTCGGAATTTTTTTTTTCATAAAACCTCGCCTTCCCTGAATTTCTGGCAGACCCCCATCTCACCCAAACGCATCAACCCCTTCCTTGCAGGATTGCCATAAACCACTTCCGTGAAAGAAAGACCCCCAGACCCCAGAAGCGGCATGCAGACAAATGACTCGGTGCTCGATGGAAATACATCTACACGCCATATCCATCGAAGGGAAGAGATCCTCCTCAGGTAAAACGTTTGCTCTGTCAACGGATCAGGCGGCGGTGTTTATATTTGCTTGTTTTGTGCCAGCCGAGTGATGGGCCTCCGGGAAATGATTCCATTGCGATGCTCCATTTTCTACTTCATCTCGGAGAGAAATGGAGCCATTTAAGGCGAGGGAAGGGCGACTGGTGAAATTGGGAGAGCAGCTCTATTTTAGCCCGTTTGAGGAGATGATCCCGGAGAGGTCTTGAGAGAGGTCGGAGAGAGATCTTGGAGGAGATTGAGGAGATGATTTGCCCTGATCATTCGCTATCTTATTTATACGCTTCATGCGGATTTATATTGGACAGGAAGGTTTTACTTGATTTCTAGGTTTTCTCTCTCTCTCTTTATTTATTTATTTTTTATTTTTTATCTGCTTTCGTTAAGGGGGAAAAAGTGCCTGGTGTAGAAACTCACCGCTGCAGTTTTGGATGTCTTGGAAATCTTTTGGGTTTTTTTTTTGTCCATGTATGAGGTAAATGCATTAGTATTGTCATCATTGAATTATAGACGTTATTTAGATAATAATTTCTTGGAGTTGCATATTTTTCTTAAGATCATTACCAAATCAATAGATCCAAAAGCCAATAACAGCTAATAAAGCTAATATCTGCGTGTACTGTTTCAATGTTAGATTATAGAATTTTTTTGCCAGTCATTGTATGGCATGTCGTCATTTTTATACTGTTGATACAGATATAAAAAGGTAAAAGTTAATATCAATGTATACTATTTCAATGTTGAATCATGGGGTTTTTTTTTTGCTGATTTATGTTGGAGAGGAAGGGTTTACTTGATTTCTAGGTTTTTTCTCTCTCTCTTTCTTTATTCTTTTTCTTTTTTATCTGCTTTTGTTAGGGAAAAAAGTGCCTGGTATAGGAACTCATCGCTGCAGTTTTGGATGTCTTCGAAGACTTTTTGAGGGGTTTTTTGTCCATGTATGAGATAAATGCATTAGTATTGTCATCAATGATTTATCAACATTATTTAGATAACAATATCTTGGAGTTGCACATTTTCCTGTCGTTTTTATAAGATCATTAGCAACTCAATAGATTGCATTTGTACAACTAATATTTTTAACGCTTGAAACGACATATGTATACAAAAGCTAATAATATAATAAAGCTAATATCTACGTGTACCATTTCAGTATTAGATCATGCGATGTTTTTGTCAGTCACTGTATTGCAAGTTGTAACTTGTCATTTTTATACTGTTGATGCAAATGTAAAAAGGTAAAAGCTAATATATATGTAGACTATTTCGATATCAGATCGTGGGATTATTTTTGCCAGTCACTGCATGTCAAGTTGTACAACTTGCCAATTTTATCTGTTGATACAAATGTAAAAAAAAATAAAAGCTAATACCTACATATACTATTTTGTTATCAGATCATGTGATTTTTTTTCCCGGCCACTGTATGGCAAGTTGTCATTTTTAAACTGTTGGCACAGATGTAAAAAATTAAAATCTAATATTTGTGCATAAATTTAATAAATAAGTAGGCCATTTCAATATCAGATCAAGGGATTTTTTGTCAGTCACTATATGGAAAGTCGAAATTGTCGTTTTTATACTGTTGATACAGACGTAAAAAATAAAAGATAATATCTGCGTATACTATTTCAAGATCAGATCATGGGATTTTTTTTCCAGTCACTATATGGGAAGTAGTTGCCATTTTTATACTGTTGATACAGATGTAAAAAAATAAAAGAAGTAATAATTAAATAAATCAGTTCAGTTGTATTAAGTTCAGTTGTTCATTTAAGATTCTTAACTAATACAATATTATAATTTAAATTTAATTTACCGAATAGGTTATCATTGAGTATTTCATAGTTGCATTGGAATTTTGTAATTGTATTAAAATCAACATTAGTGTATGTAATCAACATCGTTTCAATTATCAAATCATTTCAGTTATAGTATTTTAAGATTCTTAATTTGTACAATATTATAATTTAAATTTAATTTATCGAATAGGTATCATTGAGGTTTTCCTATTTGCATTGAAACTTTGCATTTGAACTAAAATCAACATCAATGTAGTTCTGATTTCTAAAATTTATTTGCTTCATACTAATTTATAGTAAAATATTTCTTGGATTCAAATTTTATTTTCTGCATGTAGGGTAAAAAATGTTTAGTGAAAGTCGTAGCTATTATTTTAGATATATTATAAACTTTGGTTGTTGTCTACATTTTCTACAAGTACATTAATAATGTTTTCGGGATAATACTTTTCAATAATACTGTAATAATGTTTTCGGTAACTGTATTTATCGACATATTTGAAAATCTCTGAAAGAGCAACTTTTTCCATCAAATTTAGATTACGATTACTTAGTGTTAGATTTCCAATAATAGATTATTAATGAGTACAATAAACTGTGTTTTTTTATATAGCATATCTATATGTAGTCCTTTATGGGTTATATCGTTTATCTATTCAAAATGAGTAGAGCAAATTAATGCTATCTTGAAATCTAAGTTCATTTAAATTTCATGCTTATGAATAAGTGCATTTATTTATGTGAATTACTTTTATGCATTTAAAAAAAGTATTACTTATTTTCAAAGGTTCTTTTATGAAAAGAATGTTTCCTTTGGAAATGGAATGAATTCAAAATGAACTCATCGCTATATATTTGATTTCTTAGATATCTTATTTTTTTTACTTAAAATATGATTAGTATGTTGATAACATTAATCATTAAATTTTCTTAATGCACATCATTTAAACAACATATGTTGGAAATGTAACTTTGCCCTTTCATAAATATTTGGGTATTTTTAATATTTATTCGACTACATATATGTTTTAATTCAGTTCAAACAAGAATAAAATAATAATAATAATAATAATAATAATAATAACAATATTACTGAACTACTTTTTAATTATAATGCTGAACAACACAAAATTATTTTAAAAACTGAGTATTCACAACATTAATAAAGCTCTAAAATCTGAAATTGATTTATTTCAACTCTTCAATTGAACGGGAGACGATTTTATTTCATTACTTGATTTGATGTTTTCATTATTTGTTTTTCCAATAGAAGGAGGAATGTTTGATAAAACTTTAGTTGCTTTGGATATCTAGGAAATTTCTTATTTCTTTTACTATTTATCCCTTCTAATGGTAAACACATCAATAAAGTTTTTATTTACTTTCTTTATGTTATCAATACATTATATAATTGACTAAAGCTAAACTCCTCAGCAATTATAATTTATAGATTATTTACCAACAACATATTATAAATAATTCAATAAATTGTGTTTGAATAGTCAATCATCTACTAGGTATTTTGTATTGAATTATATTACATAGACAATTAATATCATATGAAAGTAACCCTAAAATCAACTTTTAAAAAGATTTTAATAGATTTTTTTTTAAAATTATTTTCGTTGTAGTAAAAAGGGATTTTTAGCTAAAGTTATTGATGTAGTTTTAATATATCCCAAATTATTTTCTTTTTACTGATACTAATTACGTGATAAATAGATAAAAGTTTACAAAAAATACTTTAATTTACTTTCCTACCATACTCAATACATTGTTTAAATGCTAATTATTAAAATATTATATTTAATAATACTAGTAGATATTTCAAAATATTATCATCAATTCATTAAAAAAAAAATTCTACACTTCCACAATGGATGTCGTTACTTAAAGATTATTATCAGATATAAATAATAACATAATCTTTTAAATTTAGTTTATTGAATATAAATAATCAACATCTTAAAGATATGCTAGCAGATAAGTAAGATATTCTCCAAATTTAAAAACATATTAAGTCTTACCTAATTTTATAGCGAAAAAATATGTGGTTATTTACAGCCAAGATAAAATTATTAAAGAAAAATTCTCAATATAAAAACTTTAATGCATAATTTCAGACAATTCGTTTATAGTTAAAACAAAACACTATTAAATCCAAAATATCCAATTGTTGTATATTTTAAGGAACGTGGATTTTTTATTTTATATTTATTAAAATTTCTCGTTTCCTTTCAAATTATTTTTAACTACATTCTCTCTTAAAATTGTCAATCGATATTTATTCTTTTAATGCCATAATTTCTTCATTTAGTCTTGCTTTATCTGTTTATCTAAAAAGGAACTTTTAAAATAATGTTTCAAAATAATCGTGTGGATCATAATTGACCAATAAACCACTTCATTTTAATTTCAAAAATTTCATCATGATAGGAAATTTCATCTATTTTCTTCATTTTAGACATTGTAAATAATTGAGAAAAAATATATTCTCAGCATAATGAAGTATATTTTTCTAAATTTTAATTGATTAAGATATATTTCTGAAAAAACACCGCCTTTTTAACTGCATATAGTGTATTTTCTTCTATTCAATGAAAAGCAGATCACATTTCTTACTCTAAAATCAATTAAAGCATTTTAATTAAATTCGTATAATGTAACATTTCATACCATTCTATTCATTGCATGTTTTTCGATTCTTAATTAAATATTTAGCTTCTGTAATTTTTTTAAACATTGTATGTTCTCCTTTTAATTTGATTTCAATTAAGTTAGAAATCAAATTTCATAGGGCATGTACGTTTTTTGTTTCTTTTATACCTAGTATTTAAGACTAATTTATCCTTATATTAAAAATAATCTTGAAAATAAATGCTTTTATAATTTGGCAATAGATAAACTCGCGGTTATATTTTTTTGAAATATTGCTGAGGACAAAATGAATATTATTTTCTCACAAAATTTTTTTATAGATTTCTATAACTTTTTTCGTCATAAAACTACATTTGCTTACTTAGGTTTCAATTAATTTGATCTTTTTTACAAAATAACTCAGTAAATTCTAGTTTGTGGATTAAGTACTTTATGTCTAGTCTAGTTTGATTACTTCTAATTTTGATTAAGTCTAGTTTGTGGGTTGAGTCTTAAGTACTTTCAGAACTAGTGATTACCCATTCAAGTTATCTACATCCCTCACATAATTTGCCAATATCCATTAAGATGAAAAGCTTTTAACTTCTATAGATTCCTTTTTTGGAAGTCTATCTCGTGTACCTTATATCACAACCACAACAGGCTATTAGAGTTCCTCTTCTACTACAACGATATTAAAAAGCGATTTTCTGTGTACCTGCAACATACCTAAAACGGTTCCCTATCAATTCTTTGCACTTACCCACAATAACCTGTACAAAGATCGCAAACACTGACATCTTAATAGTTTTCTTCCCCAAAATGTCAACTGCAACAAGGCCAATGAAAAACTGCCTTAAAACAGCTCGGAGAGCCCCCAGAGCGTGTATTTGTGACTTAAACGCATACTTGCTCATATCTATGGAAATAAATTTGCTAGGCCAATTCTTTTAAGGGGTTTAACTAGTGGCGTGAAACGCTATTTAACGACATACACATTGTGGGCCTCGCACGTTAATTTCTCCCGATATGGGCCCCGGGTATATCTGCGAATGCGCAATCGGGACTCGGCGAGCGCATGCCCGTAACTTCTACAAATAATTTTTAGAGACACGCGGATGGTGCCTATCGATTCGTGGTGTAGCCCTACATCCTCTGGAACCCACAAATAAAAATTCCTATGTAACTTTTTATGTTATGGCCAAATCGATTTTTGGCCAAATTCTCCCGTTATCCTGGATTTTCGGGACAAATTTTTGGGCGCAGCCAAAAATGCTGATAGCCGATCAAAATGTATTCATCTGAGGGACTCCCATGCCAAATTGCAGCCAAATCGATCGAAAATTACTCCCTTAAAACGCTAAAATCGCTTAAAACAGCTCGGAGAGCCCCCAGAGCGTGTATTTGTGACTTAAACGCATACTTGCTCATATTTATGGAAATAAATTTGCTAGGCCAATTCTTTTAAGGGGTTTAACTAGTGGCGTGAAACGCTAATTAGCGACATACACATTGTGGGCCTCGCACGTTAATTTCTCCCGATATGGGCCCCGGGTATATCTGCGAATGCGCAATCGGGACTCGGCGAGCGCATGCCCGTAACTTCTACAAATAATTTTTTAGAGGGATGGTGCCTATCGATTCGTGGCGTAGCCCTACATCCTCTGGAACCCACAAAAAAAATTATATGTAACTTTTTATGTTATGGCCAAATCGATTTTTGGCCAAATTCTCCCGTTATCCTGGATTTTCCGGGACAAATTTTGGGCGCAGCCAAAAATGCTGATAGCCGATCAAAATGTATTCATCTGAGGGACTCCCATGCCAAATTGCAGCCAAATCGATCGAAAATTACTCCCTTAAAACGCTAAAATCGCTTAAAACAGCTCGGAGAGCCCCCAG
>BPLQ01005801.1:0-209659 GCA_021605075.1 Caerostris darwini | reverse complement strand
ATGGAAGTTATAAGAATAGCTAATGAAATAAATTGAAATAAGGTCATGAAAGAAATATAAAAAAATTAACCAATAAGGAACTTTGAAAGTGATCAAGGACAAAAAATTGATCAAGGAAGCGAAAAACTCCGCTCACGAAAACACCCATCATTGAGTAGTCCACACATTCTTCCATATCGTTCAATAAAATCCACCTGTTTCTACTGAGCATATCACAGGAAGCCTGTATTTCATGGTGGTTACTTTTTTGAGTAGTCCATACATTCTGCCATTTCTGTTAAAAAATGTATTAATTTCATACCTCCTCTATCATACCTATGTGTTCCTCGTTTTATGGACTTGTGTTACGGCCAATAATTAAATGTATACCATCATTCTCTAAAGGTTGGCCGATTCAATAGCCATTCTTCATAGATGATTAATATCAGCCTTTGATGATGCCTTTGATGATTAATATCATGTAAAACAGTACATTTTTAGCATTTAAAAAAATCTGAGTACAATTGTTGACTTTCTACACATTAGTAATATTCTTAAACAATCTAAGTATACATAAAATCTATTTATCTTTTCTATATACTTTTAGAATAAATATGCCAGATTTATAATTAGTTTTATATCTATTACAATTTAAGAAATATTGATTAAATTGGATTTTTGTTTATTTGAATAGAATGTAAGAAATAATACCCCACAATTTATGACCATGCAATGGAAGACTCTTGAATACTATCATTAAATAGAAAATATTAGATTTTCATTAAGCTTTTTATACTAATAGTGTTAGTTTTATAAGTAAAATGTCTAAGTTGCATTTTTAATTTAAATGCAACTTGAATGCGATTGAGATGCTTTGTAAGACTAAATTCATTACATTCTTTCTATTCATAAGGAGATTAAAGCTATGTTATAATACAAATATTGATTTAACAGGAAAAACAAAGAAACATTAATCTCGTTAATTCAAATCATAATAAATAAAATTTAATTTAAATCTAAATAAGTGCAAAACACTTTACAAAAATTGTCATGCTTTATCTACTTTATCTGGGTTAAAAGTTATCTTTCATTGAATTTCAATTCATTGAAAGCCATTTTTTAAATTCGCTTTGATATTTAATTGCTGCATGATTAAGTGAAAGCTAAACATACTCTCAATCGGATCCTTTTTCGAAACGTTCCTTTTATGTGATTCGTATCGTCTTCAATTTTAAATAAAAGACTATGATAATCATGTTGCGCTTGCAAAAAGGCAAGTCGAATAACATTAACATCTATGATCTTTCATCGATTATCAATTTCACTTCAAGGAGGATATTTTTTTCCTTGCCAACAGATTTATTTACAAATTTTACATCGACAGAAAACAAAACTGCACAAGATAGCGTCTTTAGTTATACTTAATTCTCTTCCCCTCATACAGCACAAACAATGAAACTCGGGAAATGGAAACCCTCTTTATTAGAAAAATGCTATCCGAAAGCTATCAACTGGATAGAATAAACAGCCAGGAGAGGAAATAAATTTCTAAAATTATTGGATACAAAAAAAGAGGAGAGTGGCCATTTGTAGAAATTGGAACACTGGTAATCCCACCCATTTGAACCTTTTGGGGGTGATCTGAGCAATAAAATGCATGAGACCGGAATCGGAATGGATTCATTGTGTCCATGGAAAAGAAGGAAAATCAGACGTTTAATTGCTCCTTACTGAAAATAGATCGATTAAAAAGTAGTGTTGATGTTGATGTAATGATCTGACAAAACTGATTAAAAGCAATGCAAAATCCTACTTAGCTCTAGCGTGATTCAAATATTTTTTATGTTTAGATATGTCATTCAATAAAATTGATCACTATTATTTACCATTGTATTTATTTTTTATTAGTATCAAATACTTTTCATTCATAAAAAAAACAGCGATAACAGATTTCATTTTTACATCAAACTAACTAATTAGATGTAAATAATAATATTCGCTTATGGTATTTCTGTATGTATATTTCTATATTTCTGTATGTAGATTTTTTATTACCTTTATTAATATAAAGGTAAAAAACTACAAGAAAGATTTGTTACTTCAAAATTGATAAATTATCTAATAACTATGCCATCATCTCTGAGATAGGAAGGAAAAAGAAGAAGGAAAAAAAAATTACTTATTCCAAAAAATCTTTTAAAACAATTCCTAATAATGTCAGTACAAAAATAATTATTTTTTGCAAATGTTTTAAAATCAGTACCCCGCCTTCAAATTTTCTTATGCAGCAATATATCTGAAAATTCACAAATCTCCAATGGTTATGGCTTTTTGACCTATATATAACCATATATATAAACACACATTATGTCACGACGATTATAAGATAACAAATGTAGAACGTGATAAAGAACATTTCAAAATGTTTCGTTAAAATCTTAAAAGAATAAATTTCTTAAACCAAAGAATAGAAAACATCGGCGTAATAACATACATTTTCCATGCAACAAGAATCATCCTAAAGCTATTTCTACAAAAACGATTTACATAATTTTATCTTACTTTCCTCATTACACTGATTAAGTAATATCAAGTAAATTACACAAATACACTCCAAAGTTAAGGGAAAATTGAATTAAAATTGTTCAGTTTCCCTTTGATCTAGATGAACAAGCGTAACATAAGTTTCTTCTGCAGGTCATTCTTTCACAAAAAAGAAAAAAACTTCCTCCTATCTCTAAGTAGAAGCAAATAAAACATTAGAATCTATTCACCAAAAAGCGTCATAAGTTTCTAGTAGAGGAGGCTTATTCGTCGCATTAGAGGCCGTCAACTTAGCATCTGTCATCTATATCTGCTTTTTTGGGAGCGATATTGACTGGTTGTTTCGCAAGTGAAAAGCCACGCGCTGCTTTTTACGAACTCCATCGCGAACCTAAGTGCATCGCCAATATAAAAGGAACATATCCTTGCAGAGCTGTTCCATTTTCGAAGAGAAGTGCATTGTTTTTCGGATGAAAAGGATACATCAGTTGATATTTATAAGTTCGAGCAGTCTCCATTACAGCTACTCAGTGGAATTTTATTTATTGGATGTATGCTAATGCCCCGCAACACTCAGAGAAGGGAAGATATGCATGCAGTAACCAACTTAAGGAAACTGACCTCCGAAAATTGCGAAAGCAGAATGAATAGATACACCGTGGAACGTATCTTGTGTGTTAAAGATATGTTTTATAATGTTAGATATATTTTGCAGTAGCATAAAAGATTATCTGTTTTATTTTTTCTGCATATACTACTTCAATGTTCATAAAAGGCAAATGAAAGTATATTGAAAAAAATATATAATCGGATAGGTGATATACAGGTTACCCATGAAATTTAGAAATTAATGTGAGAAAAAAATGAACAAATCTTTAAAAATAAAAGAACTGCAGAATTTCAAAAATTTTCTTTTCTTGAAAAAATATCCTTTTCAGTTAGAAATAAATTGTCTTTGTTTTCACTTGATTACCCTTTAAAACAATTTTACATTATTTAGTTATTTATTTATTATGTCGTGAAAGAAATTTAAATATGAATGTGTTTGTGAAAGAAAGTTAAAATATTATGAATAAAAAGCTTAGAAAGAAATTTAAATAAATCAATAAAAAGCAAATGTCACAAATTAAAAAAAAAATTAACCTATAAAAAACGGTGAAATTGATCAAACGTTGAAATTGATTGATTGATCAGTTATTTTTAAATCCTTTTGTTTAATATATAAATGTAACAGGAAATAGGTTTACCTAATGAATTGAGACATTGAAAAAGTATATATGAAATATATAACCATTCATATATCTACCTAAATAAATATATGAATGGTTTCTACCTAATGAAAGGTTTGGTTTGTTAGTCTACGGTCATTTTTTGCAAATTTTGGGGCTAATTAGACGTCTATAAGATATCGTTTTCACGAAACGACATGTGATAGGTAAAATGAAAGGCTTATAAAAAAACGTATCCCTAGAAAATATTTGAAATTAAACAAAATCCTTTCATTTTAAATACAAGTGTTAATTATAATACTACCTAAAAGGAGATGAAAATTTTAGAATAATGTAGCCCTAGTAAAATTAGCTTAATATATCACAATAACTGCAGCTGCATATAGAATTCCTGTCCTCCACCGACATATGAAGTTATAATTCTCGCAGCAAGTAATGATATGAAAACGGTATGTGACAGATACTTCACTGCGAATCGTGCTCATCTGCATTTATTGGCATGAGAATATCACTCTACTACATTCAATTCTTGTTTCGTGAATTTAAAATTTTATCCTCGTGAGATTCAGAGAATGCTGTATTCACCACTCTGTTGCGAGGGTAGCCGAATAAAATATGGAATTCTCGGATAATACCTCGTTTATCTGCCTGGCTGCTTCGGGCAAGATGGGATGAATTAAATACTCGGGGTGAGAAAAGAGGCTTAACCGCACTCGGATGATGGCGTACTGCATTGGGAGGTAGTTCCTACTCAGATAAAATTGGAGCCTTTGATTCCTGGGGTATCTTTAGCTTTGGCGGCCACTTTGATTGATTTACATGTAATTAAATATCACCTTTTTCTGTGAAACACAACTCAAGTACTACGCAAAAATTTAACATGACACAAAAGTTTAGAAACAAGTTTAAAAGGCTCTCCGCTCTAAATGCTTAAAATGCTCATTTAAATAAAAGGCTCTCGTCAATTTTTTTATTGTAGACAGATTTTAACTGTCGAGAATTTAATTAATTCACTGCAAAGTTTTCTTCATTATGACGATGTCTGAGTCGTATTAACCATGTCCCTGTGAGCAGCCCAAACAGCTGCACCAACGAACGCTCTTCCTCATTTAGCACTACCCAGGGGGCACGTGTAGTGTGAAGATATGCTAGAGAAGTGAGTAACACTACCCCCATCAATACTACCCTTATATAAATATATATATGATATAATGATGATTACATGAGAACACATGTAGAACATGATAAAGACTTTTCAAAATGCTTCCTTAAGAATTAAGAGAATACATTTCTTAAAAAAAAAAAAAAAAATGGAAAACACTGATATAAAAATATTATATTTTCCTTGCAACAAGATTCCTCCTAAAGCTATTTCCTCAAAAGTGATTTACATAATTTTTCCTTACTTCTCTCATTACACTGATTAAGTAAATCCAACCAAATTACATAAATAAGCTCCGAAATTAAGAGGAAATTGAATTAAAATTGTTCAGTTTCCTTTTCATCTAGATGAAGAAACATAAGTTTCTGCAGGGTTATTCTTTCACAAAAAAATTACTTCATTCTATCTGTATGTAGAAGCAAATAAAACATTATAATCCATTCACCAAAAAAAGTTCATAAGTTTCTAGAAGAGGAGGCTTACACGTCGCATTAAAGGCCGTCAACTAAGCAACTGACATATATATCTGCTGTTTTTTGGAGGTGATTTTGACTGGATGTTCCGCATATGAAAAGACATGCGCTGCTTTTTATGAACTCCATCACGAACATAAATGCATCGCCGATATAAAAAGGAACCCATCCTTTCAGAGCCGTTCCATTTCCGAAGAGAAATGCATTGTTTTTCTGATGCAAAAGAATGAAGGAGATATTTGTAAGTTCGAATAGTTCTCCATTGCAGCTACTCAGCGGGATTTTATTTATTTGATCTATGCTAATGCCCCGGAACACTCAGGAGGAGAATGTAGATATGCATGCAGTATTAAGAAAACTGACCTCCTGAAATTGCGAAAACAGAATGAATAGATACACCGTGGAACGTGTCTTGTGTGTTAAAGATATGCTTTACAATTTTCGATATATTTTGCAGTAGCATAAAATATTATCTGTTTTATTTTACTATATATGATATTTCATAAAAAATAAATAAAAATATATAGAAAAAATATATATAATCGGATGGGGTGATATAAAGATTACCTATGAAATTTAGAATTTAAACAAGAACAAATGCATCACAGAAATTTTTATAAATGAAAAATTCTAGAATGTCAAACGATTTTCTTTTCTTGAAAAATATCATTTTCATTTGATATAAATTTGTCTTTGCTTTCAATAGACCATCTTTTGAAATAATTTTACATTAATTTTTGATATAATTATTATCTCGGGTAAAAATTTAAATATGAAAAAGCTCGTGTAAGAAATTCAATCAGAAGAAATTAAAATCTCAGAAAGAAATTAAAATAAACTTATTAGAATGGCTTGTGAAAGAAATTTAAATAAACCAATAAGGAATCTCATGAAAGAAATTAAATAAAATTAACCAATAAGAAACGTTGAAAATGATCAAGGACATGAAAAAATTCATCAAGGAATTTAAAATCTCCTCTCTCGGAAACAATATCCATAATTTTATGGGTAATTATTTTACCGTTTTTTTTCTTCAGTTTTATATTAAAAATGGTTGCCACTCAAGAATCTACAGTACATGTAATAATAGTCCTTAAATAGAATTATAAATATTTTTATTGTATTATTGAATACTTTTAAAATCATTTCATTTATATAGTTTTAAGTTTTTTTGTAAAGCTTTTGTGAAATCTATAAATAGTTTTAAGATGTAGACTCCAAATATTCCTCTACTATTTATTCATTTTCAACCTTTTTTTCACATCATTTCAAAAAAGTAACAAGTAAATATTCAGTTCCTATAAGTTAAAGGAAGTAAGAAGAAATTAAACTTCAAGAGAAGACCTTAATTATTGTTAGCAAATACCAGAAAATTATTTAGTTCAACTTTATTCTTGCTTAAAGAATAAGTAGTAATCATTCTTTTAATTAAACTAAACATTTAAATTAATTTATATTTAAATACTTAATTTGATTCAGTAGGTCTTGGTATTTTTCTCATACATTTAATCCCACATAAGTAATAATGACTTTATATTGTTCTCATTTTAGATTCAATTAAACATTAATATGAAATTCCAAATAATTTAAAAATTTCAAAATTTGAATATAGCTGTTTTAAATTATTAACCTTTGAATTTCAAAACTTTAATTATCACTTTAAAAAATAAATTTCATTTGTGCACGTTATCTTGTGTCCTACTTTATTCTTAAATACTTTTATTTCATATATAAGTGAAACATTAAATATGACTACTTAATGAAAGGAGACAAAATAACGTATCTCTAGTGAATATTTAAAATTGAACAAAATCAGTTTATTTTAAATACAAATGTTAATTGTAAGACTACCTAAAAGAAAATTAATTTTTTTGAAAAATATAGCTTTAGTAAAATAAATATCGCAATAAAATCACAATCCTGGCAGTTACATATAAAATTCCTAACCTCAAGCAACATACAAAGTTATAATTCTCGTAGCAAGTAGTGATATGAAAACGGTATGTGACAGATCCTTCACTGCGAATCATGTTAATCTGCATTTATTGGACGGCACGATAATATCACTCTGCATTTCATACTTGTTTCAGGAATTTGAAATTTTATCCCTACGAGAATCAGAGAATGCTGCATTCATCGCTCTGTTGAGTGGGTGGACGAATGAAATAGAATGAAATACGGAGTTCTTCATCCCTGGGTATTATTCGAAGTAGAGGGCAGGATAAAACCTCGTTTGTCTCTCCAGCTGCTACGGGCCTGATGGGATGAAGTAAATACTGAAGTTAGAAAAGAGGCTTAACTGCACTTGGATAACAGTGTACTTGCATTGGGAGGTAGTCCCTATTACTCAGATAAAATTGGAGACTTTGATTCCTAGGGTTTCTTTAATTTTCTCGGTCACTACTATTGATAACATGCAATTAAATAAGACCCTTTTTTAGAAACTCAACACAAATACATACACAAAAAACTAACGTGGCATAACAACTTTAGAAATAAGTTTTAAAGTGAAATGCTGTCAATTTTTTTTATTGTAGACAGTTTTTAACTATCGAGAATTTAATTAATTTACTGCAAGGGTTTTTTAATTGCGTCGAGGATTGGGTCGTATTGACCATGCCCCTGTGAGCATCCCAAAGAGCTTCACCGACAAACGCTCTTCCTCATTTAGCACTACCCAAGGACACATGCAATATAGACTTCCTGTGTGGATATTATTCACAACAGAGTGCAGGAGTGAACCTCGTCTATCCCTCTTGCTGCCTCATGTCTGATGGGTCGAGTAAATACTCCTAGACAAGAATCTTACCACATTCAGGTAACGTTGTTTTGTCTTGGAAGTAGTCCTTATTACTCAAATAAAATTGGAGCCTTTGATTTTTATGGTTTCTTTAAATTTATCTGTCAATATTTTTGCTAACATGTAATTAAACAAGACCTGTTTTTATGAAAAATAACTCAAATACCTAGACAAAAAAGTAACGTGGCACAAAAGCGTTAGAAATAATTTTAAAAAGGAAATACTCCCGTCAGTTTTTTATTGTTGACAGTTCTTAACTGTCGATAATTTAATTAATTAACTGCAAGTAAAACGAAATGTAAAATAAAAAAAAGATATCAGTGTCACCTGTGTTGCTGATACCGGATTCTCTTTGTTGCGTGGGTGAATAGTGAGATTCCTGTATCTGAATGAAATCATAATTTCCTCTGTGGTATTAATTACAACATAGGACAAAATAAAACCTCGTTTATTGCACTCGTTGCCTCCGGGCTGATGGGACGAAGTAAATAATCCCAGACAAGAGACTTACCACATTCAGATAACGGTGTTTTGTCTCTTATTAATCAGATAAAATTTTGAACTTTAAATTCTTACAGTTTCTATAATTTTCTCGGTCATTAGTATAACATATAAGTATTAAATACGACTATTGATATGAATCCCAATTCAAATACAATCACAAAAAATGTAAGACGAAGCAGAAGCTTTTTGAAATGTCGCAATAAAATATTATTGTCAGTTTTTTTTATTGAAATCAGACAATTTTTAATCTCAAAGATTGGAGTAATTATTAAAGTTTAGCTCAAGTTGTTGTTGTGTCTCATCCTCTGTGTCCTGCAGCGCGGGATGGACATCCCTTGTGTAGGTACTCAGGGAAGGAGAGAAAGGGGCACCTCTTGTTGGGAAGGATCATCCGTAGGTAGAATTCTGACTTGATTCCGTGTCAGCGACGAAGGAGGCTAGTGCCTTTCGGGTGGAAATTTTAGTGAGAACTACCTCGTATTGTATGAGAGAAAACCCCCACCAGGCATTCCGGCTCACAAGGCAAGATGCTGAACATCTCAAACGCCATCGAGTCTCCCAGATTTTTGAGCAGTGTCTTCAATAAAGCCACCAGCGTACTGCACCTCAGCCCCCTACTCACCAGCGGCGCATGTTGTCACGAGTCGGAGTAAGCTTAAATAATTAATTGAAGTTAATTTTTGAAAAAAAATTTGCTTAATAAGGTACATCTGATTCCAAAATGGATTAAAATAACTTAATTATAATTTTAATTAATATTCATATCTATCCAGTAATATAAATTTACATGAGAAAAATAATAAAAGAACATATCTATTTATCACAACACCATAGATCATGCGAAAGCATTTCTTCTATTTACTTTATTTCCATTATGGTTGCTAAGCCTAAGAGTTGATTTTATATTTATATAACACAGCATAGGAAAAAATTTTAAGCTTCTACTAATATTATTGCAATCTAAATTATCAGACTATTCAAAGACATCTTTTCTTAATTACTTACGTTGTTATTGCCATTTAATTAATACAATGTTGTTATTGTCATTTAATTAATACCAATTCATGTTGCTTGCACCAATAATGCATCAAAGCAATATTATCGTCATTTAATTAATATTGTTTAATGGTGTTATTATCCTTTAATTAATATCATTTAATATTATTGTTAGTTTTCTATTTAAAAGTAGGCAATGTAAGGATCTCCAATAAAGGGAATTAATGAAAGAATTTTAGTTGGAATGATGATGTTTCAGTACCATGCAAATCTTAAAAAGAGTTGATTTCTTGGAAGCCATCTTACTTTATATAGTATAAATTGTTTTTTTTTAATTCATGTTTACTTTCTCTTAGTACCGCTCTTATTATGCTTTAATGATTCTAAAGATTTCGACGGAAATTAAGATGTAAGGAAAAAAGTTATCAATGATTTCCAATTATAAGAACCCAATAAACGATCCTCAGTCGTAAATTGCTACAAAGCTGTCACGTAAAGATTTTTCAATGATTCAGCTCGAGCTCTCGACTGCAGCCATAAAGATTTCCTCAGAAGCTTCGAAATTGGAGGACGTGCGAACAGTTCTTATTGATCAACTCACTCCTTCTGCAGTAATAAAATATCTCTCATTAATGACGGACGCGAGCCCATAAATCCCCCATGTTTTATAGGGCCCTGTTGCTTTAGTGCCCATATCTGCTAAACCGAGAAACTATAACGGACGTCTGAGAGATCCGAGCGGAAAACGAGGTGGGAAGCCTCGTATTTCATTTGGCCGGAATCACTTCCTGGACTTGGCCAAATTAACGAGTTTATGTCTGTGCATTGGGGCCTCGAGAAAAGGAAGGGGCAGAATGTTTTTGCATTATCATTACAGTGATGCTAATGCTAAAGTTTAACGTGCTAATGCTATCACGTTAAACTTCTTAAGTGTTTAAGAATGTTTATCGGTAGGAAATATTATACTTCCTGCCTTTTTATGTTTAGATCTATGGAAAAGTATTAAAACCGATAATTAAAATAGCTCCGACATGCCAATTGAATGATTCAATATAAATATTTTTTGGAACATAATATATTTATTATTTGTTTTTCTCTAGATGTAAATATGACATTTGTTAAAAGCCCCACAGAAATTATTATTAAAATTTTCAATCTTTAAACTAGGTTTATTTATTAAAACTTTTCAACTCTGTAGCCCAATCTACTTTATTATGTAATGGTAAAATTATTTTATTTCTGTAAGATATTTTTATAATAGTCTAATGGGTCGAAATAAATTAACATCACAATCTAAAATTTGAGTTTTAAGTACCGTTATAAAGTTGTTACCAATATAAAGTACAATACATCATTTTTCATTATATATCTCTGACTTTAAAAATGAAACGGGTCGTACTTCAGTGGATACCTGGCCATTATGGCATTTGTGGGGACAAGCTGGCCGATTGTCCAGCAAAAAGAGGCTCAAGACTACTTCAAATAAGATCTTCGGCACTGTCATGATCTATTTAGTTTTACCAAATGATGTACAACTTTGAAGTTATTAAATTTTAAAGTAGACATGAAATCACAATGCTGGAATCCTGAAATTTCTATCTATACGAGTCGATTTTATAGACTTTTTCACAACAAAAATTAAAAATTTCATTGTAATAAAAAAACATACAAATCCGAATTGACGAACCTATGAACTCTTGTACTTCCAGACCATATTCTATGTTCATAGTTAAAAATATTCGATGATAAACCAGTTTTGGCAACAAATACTAATTTCTCTATGCTTAAGAAATCGGTATTGAATAATAATTTTGAATTTTTCCATTCGAATTCCAGCAAACTTTTATAAAGACATTTTGAGAAACGGAATTGGAATTCCGCCTTCTTCTCCGAAACGCAACGAAACATTCGTAATGACAGGCGACGAGATCACTTTCTACTGAGACAAACCATCCTCACCTCATTCGTATCAGTCTGCTGCGAATGACGGATGGCCGCGCGTCGCAGCTGATGGAAGGGCGAGTCCAAACTTGTCCTCTCACAGAATAAAAAGAGAACTCACGGTACCCTCAGATAACTATTAAACTGCGGGCGCCCATTAGATGGATGGCTGTTAAACACCCCCACCCCCGCGGAGGGAAAGATCTTTGTTAAGTAACGAGGTGTGTGTTCAGGTGAGGTTTCCAGGCATTTAAGAATATTTACATTCGTAACAGTCGGAAAATTTTATTTTGTTATAACGTCAAGTCTTCTGTTACTAACACTGAAAAGTTACCTTAAAAAAAACCCCTAGGATACGTCAATAAACTATTTACTGAGGTGTGTGTTCCTATAATGGGTATATCTAATCTATATATATATACGATCTATACATTTTTTCTATATACTTTTAGAATAAATGCATTAAATTTATAATTAGTTTTTGTCTATTACAACACAAATATTGATTAAATTTGATTTCTTTTTATTTGACTGGTACGTAAGAAATAATTCTTTACAATTTATGATCATGTAATGAAAGGATCATAAATACCATCATTAAATAGAAAATATTATATTTTTATTATGCTTTTTAAGCTAGTATTGTTAGTTTTGTAAATGAAACTATTAAGTTGCAACTGAAATTTAAATGAAGCTTGAATGTGATTGAGACTTTTGTAAAACTAACGAATTTAAAATTAAATGCTTACTATTTTATAAGCAGATTAAAAACATGCTATAATAAAAATATGATTTATTTAACTAAAAAGAAAACTATTTCTTGTTAATTCATATTATAATAAATAAAATGTAATTTAAATCTAGATATAAGTGCATATCAATTAAAAAAAATTGATATGCTTTATTTATTTTATGAGGATTAAAAAATATCTTTCATGGAATTAATATTCCATGAAAGATATTTTTTTGCAACTTGCTTGGATATTTAATTGCTATTTGATTTGATGAAGGCTAGACAAACTCTGAATCAAATCCTGTTTCGAATCGTTCCTTTTGTGATTCACATCATCTGGAGTTTTAAATAAAAGACGATGATAATCATGTTGCGCTTGCAAAAAGGCAAGTCGAATAACATTAAAACCATACTCTTTTCTCAATTAACAATTTCACTTCAATGGGAAAATTTTTGTTCTTGCCATCAGATTTCTTTACTAAATTTACATCCAAGGGAAACAAAACTGCAGAAGACATTGTCTTTAGTTATGCTCAATTCTCTTCCCTCCATATAACACAAACAATGAAACTCAAGAAACGGAAATCCTCTTTATTAGAAAAATGCTATCCGAGAGTAATCAACTGGATAGAATAAACAGCCAGGAGAGGAAATAAATTTGTAAAATTATTCCATACAAAAAAAGAGGAGAGTGGCCATTTACAGAAATTGGAACACTGGTAATCCCACCCATTCGAACCTTTTGGGGGTGATCTGAGCAATAAAATGCATAAGACCGGAATCGGAATGGATTCATTGTGGAAATGGAAAAGAAGGAAATCAGACCTTTAATTGCTGCTTACTGGAAATAGATCGATTAAAAAGATGATGATGATGTTGATGTAATGATCTGATAAATTTGATTAAAAGTAATGCAAAAATTAGCATGATTAAAAGTTTTATTTATACTTCATTTAATAAAAACAAGCACTATTATTTACCATTGTATTTATTTGATCTATGTATCAAATGCTTTTCATACATAAAAAAAGATAGAAAACAGATTTTATTTTTCCATCGAGCTAACTAATTAGCTGTAAACAATAATATTCTCTTAAAATACTTCAGTATGTATGCAAATTAATAAAGACAATAAAAATACTTAAGAAAAATGTGTTATTTCATAATTTTAAACTATTTAATAACTGTGTCATCATCTTTGAGCTAGTAAAAACACTCACTACTATTTAAAAATCTTTTAAAAGAATTCTTCATAATGTCAGTAAAAAAAAAAAAAAAAGAGTGCTTTTTACAAATGACTTTCCCTCATTCAAATTTTCTTATGTAACAATATATCTAAAATTTCACAAACCTCCAATGCCTTTTGACTTTATCACCTATAGTATGAAACCATATATATACACGAATGATGTAATGATGAGTATATGATAACAAATGTAGAACATGATAAAGAACATTTCAAACTGCTTCCATAAAAATTAAAAGAATACATTTCTTATAAAAAAGAATGGAAACGCTGGCATAATAATATATATTTTCCATGCAACAAGATTCCTCCTAAAGCTATTTCCACAATTTCCATAATTTTTTCTTACTTCTCTCATTATACTGATTAAGTAATACCAAGTAAATTACACTCCAAAGTTAAGAGGAAATTGAATTAAAATTGTTCAGTTTCCCTTTGATCTAGACGAAGAAGCGCAACATAATTTTCTACTGCAGGTTATACTTTTACAAAAAAAAAACCCTTCCCTATTATATGTATGTAGAAGCAAAAAAAAAAAAAAAAAAAAACATTAGAATCTATTCACCAAAAAGCGTCATAAGTTTCTAGTAGAGGAGGCTTACTCGTCGCATTAAAGGCCGTCAACTTAGCGACTGACATATGTGTCTGCTTTTTTTTGCAGGCGATGTTGACTGGATGTTTCGCATGTGAAAGGCCACGCGTTGCTTTTTATGAACTCCATCAAGAACGTAAGTGCATCGTCGATATAAGTGGACCACATCCATGCAGATCTGTTCCATTTCCGAAGAGAAATGCATTGTTTTTCGGATGCAAAAGAACGCAGCGGATATTTATAAGTTGAAGCAGTCTCCACTAAAGCTACTCGGCGGAATTTTATTCATTGGATCCATGCTAATGCCCCGGAACACTCAGAGTAGAGAAGGAAATGCATGCAGTAAACAACTTAAGAAAACTGACCTCCAGAAATTGCGAAAACAGAATGAATAGATATACCGTGGAACTTGTCTTGTGTGTTAAAGATATGCTTTACAATTTTCGATATATTATGCATTACCATAAAATATTATCTGTTTTATTTTACTGCATATGCTATATCAGTGTTCAAAAATAAATAAATAAATAAATAAAATAAAAGTACGTAGAAAACATATATAATATACTTTGCCGATATACAGGTTACCTATGAAATTTAGAATGGAATGTAAGAATAAAATGTATCACAAAAATCTTTAAAATAAAAAGATTGAACATAGATATATAGAATTTCAAACGAATTTTTTTCTTGAAAAATATCATATTTATTTTGAAATAAAATTGTCTTTGCTTTCGCCAGACAATCTTTGAGAACAGTTTTATATTATTTAATTATATATTATTATACCGTGAAAGAAATTTAAATATTAAAAGGCTCGTGAAAGAAAGTTAAGATACTATGAATTAAAAAGCTCAGAAAGAAATTAAACTAAACTTAGAAGAATAGTGCGTGAAAGAAATTGAAATAAACCGATAAAAAAGCTAATGAAAGAATTTTTTTTTAAAAATTAACCAATAAGCAACGTTGGAAGGGGTCAAGGACAAAAGAATTGATCAAGGAAACAAAAACTCCGCTCAAGAATATAATACCCATAGTTTTTACTGTTTTTCTGTTTTATATTAAAAATGGATGTCACAAAAGTCTATAGTACATCTAATAATAGTTCTTAAGCAGAGTTATAAATAGTTTTAATATACTATTGAATGCTTTTTAAATCATTTAGTTTAAATAGTCTCAGGAATTTTGTAAAGCGTTTATAAAATCTCCGAGTAGTTTTAAAATGTAGACTTCAAAGAGTCCTGTACTGTTTATTCATTTTCAACCTTTGCTGTACACCACTTCATAAAAATGTAAAGTAAATATCCAGTTGCTACAAGTTAAAGGAATATCGAATCAGTAAAAAGTTGAAACGTAATTGTTAATAAATTGACGTTAAAAATGCTTAAACGTTAAATTTCCTTTATTCTTTTCTGAAGTGGTGTAAAAAATCTATATACTACATTTGTGCAGGTTGTCATTAATCAAAATATGATCTCGGTTATGTTAACTTATAAAAAAATATGATCTTCAGCATTGCTCCTTATTTGTAAAATATGTCCTAATTTATTCTTAAATACTTTTATTTTATGTATAAGTGTAACACGAAATAGAGGAAAATAGGACTACATATAGAAATAGGACTACATATTGAAAGATTTGTTTTGGTTTTCACTCTGCGGTCCTTCTTTTCACACTTTTAGGCTAATTAGACCTCTAAAGAAAGTAGACTTACAAAAATGTATCTCTAGTAAATATTTAAAATTACAGAAACTCCTTTAATTTAAGTTAAGTTTAACAAGAAATATGGCTACCTATTGAAAGGTTTAATTTAATTTGACTAATTAGGTTTGCTGTTTTAAGTTTATTACCTTAAAGTTTTGGCTTGAACATTTTTAGGCTAATTAGATCTCTAATGAAAGGAGACTTAAAAAAACGTTTCCCTAGTAAAAATTTAAAATTAACCATTAAAATTAAATATAAATGTTTATTGTAAGGCTACTTAAAATGAGATGAAAATTTTAGAAAAATGTAGCCCTAGTAAAATAAATTGTGTAATAAAGACACAGTCCTTGCAGTTGAATATAAAATTCCTATCCTCCACCATCATATAAAGTTATAATTCTCGTAGCAAGTGTTGGCATGAAAACGATATGTGACAGATCCTTCACTGCGAATCGTGCTCATCTGCATTTATTGGATGGCATGAGAATATCACTCTACTACATTCAATTCTTGTTTCGTGAATTTAAAATTTTATCCCCACGAGAATCCGAGAATGCTGAATTCACCGCTCTGTTGCGTGGATGGACGAATGAAATACGGAATTCTTCCTCCCTGGGTATTATTCACTGCAGAGGGGCAGGATAATATCTCGTTTATCTGTCCAGCTGCCTCGGGTCTGATGGGACGAAGTAAATACTCGGAGCGAGAAAAGAGGCTGAACCTCACTCGGATAACGGTGTACTGCATTGGGAGGCAGTCCCTATTGCTCAGATAAAATTGGAGCCTTTGATTCCTGGGGTGCCTTTAGCTTTACTCGGTCACTATTATTGATTACATGCAATTAAATAAGACCTTGTTTTATGAAGCACAACTCAAATACATACACAACATTTTAACGTAACACAAACGATTATTGAATACTTATGTCTCGTCCAATTTTTTATTAAATTGCTGGCAGTTTTCAACTGTCAAGAATTTAATTAACTAATTGCAAGTAAAACGAAATGAAAAAAAAAAAAATCAGAATCACCTGTACTGCTGATACATGATTCTCTCTGTTGTGAAGGTCAATAAATGAAATCTTAACTTCCTCTGTGGATATTATTCACAACAGAAATAAAACCTCGTTCTATCTCTCCAGCTGCCTCAGGTCTGATGGGACGAAGTAAATATTCCTAGACATGAAGCTGCATGATGGCCAATAGGCTAGCTGTCTGACCTTTGGTACCACAGGCTTCAGGTTTGAATCCTGGCTGCGCATGGATGTTTGTGAGCGGTTCGAAATCCACGTTAAATTGTAGGTCCCGGTCTAATTAGCCCAAAATATGCATAAAATTACCACAGAGCGACAAATCAAATCAAAACTAGACAACAGACCACATTCACATAACTGTGTTTTGCCTCTTATAAATCTACTGGCGGATCAGATAGAATTTCTAATCAGATAGAATTGGAGCCTTTAATTTTTAGCGTTTGTTTAACTTTCTCTGTCATTACTCTTGATAAGAAGTCGGTACTAAATAAAACTATTGATATGAAGCCCAAAAATACAACCGCAAAAACTGTAAGATGAAGCATAAGCTTTTTGAAATGTTGTAATAAATATTATTGTCAGTTGTTTTATTAAAAAGTAGGCAAGCGGCAGCTTCTTCAGCATAAGGGGCAACTTCTGTTGGGATGGAGCACTCGTAGGTAGAACTCTGACTTGGTTCCATGAAATCGGAGAAGGCCAGTGCCATTCGGGTGAACGTTTAAGGAGAACTATCTCGTATCGTATGGGAGGAAACTTCCACATATAGGCAAGAGGCTGAACATTCCAAACGCCATCGAGTCTCCTCAGTTTTCGAAACAGTGTCTACAACCGAGCCACCAGTATATTGAACTTCAGCCCTCACTCTCACCTGTTGCCATTGACCGAATCGGGGTAAGCTCAAAACTTATGTTAAAAAAAATTAAGTTATTTTTTTAAAAAAGTTCTTTAATATGGTTCATCTGATTCCAACATGAATTAAACTCCTTTACTTAAAGTTTTAATTAATATTCAAAATTAGATAATATTATATATTTATATGAAAAAAATTATAAAGACATACATATCTATCACAACAACATAGGTCATACCAAAACATTTCTTTTATTTACTTAATGGTTGCTAATTTTAAGAGTTTTTTTTTTATCTTTTAGTCTTTATATAACATATCATAGAAAACAATTTCAAACTTCTACTAATATTTTTGCAATATAAATGTTTAGAAACAATTCAAAGAAGTCTTTTTCCTAACTCCTTCTTAATTTATTCAATGTTTTACAGTCCATAAATTATACCTTTTCTTTCGAATATCCTATTTGATGAACTTTGAAGAAGTTTGTTGTGTTCGTGCTTTTGCTTCTGGCTGTTATTGCTATTTAATTAATATAATGTTGTTATTATCATTTAATTAATATCATTTAATGTTTTTATTGTCATTTAATTTACGTAATTCAATGTTATTTTCAATTTTCTATTACAAAGTAAACAGTGTACGGATGTGAATTAAAGGGGAATAGGGAAGGATAGAATGTTAATGCAATAAAGGATAGAATGTTTCAGTATCATGAAATCTTAAAAAAAATTATTTCTTGGAAGCCATCTTAATTTATATAAAAAGCGCATTTTTAAAATTTATCTGCTATTATCTTTCTCTTACTACCGTTCTTATTATGCCTTACTGATTCTAAATATTTCGACGAAAATTAAGACGCAAAGAAAAAAAAGCTATCAATTATTTCCAATTACAAGAGCCCAATAAGCGATCCTCAGTATCGAATTGCCACAAAGCGATCACGTAAAGAGTTTTCAATGATTCAGCTCGAGCTCTCGACTGATTTCCTCGGAAATTGGAGGACGTGCGAACAGTTCTTATTGATCAACTCACCAAACGACTCCTTTTGCAGCAATAAAATATCTCTCATTAATGGCGGACGCGAGCCCATAAATCCCCCATGTTTTATAGAGCCCTGTTGCTTTACTGCCCATATCTGCTAAACCGAGAAACTATAATGGACGTCGGAGAGATCCGAGCGGAAAACGAGGTGGGAAGCCTCGTATTTCATTGGGCCACAATCACTTCGCGGACTTGGGCAAATTAACAAGCTTATATCTATGTATTGGGGCCTCAGGAAAGGGAGGAGGTAGAATGTTTTTGCATTATCATGGCAGTGACGCTAATGTATTGCGTTAAACTTGGTAATTACATGCGTCGAATTTAATAAAGCTGGGACAAAGATTTGTAAATAACCACAATTATTACTACAGGGGCATGGAGTAATTTACATGAAATAATTTGCTGCTCGGCTATTGTATTAATACATTTTCCTTACTTGTAAATAAAATCCTATTCAAATGTTTCCAATTAACACAATAAATTAGTTTATCTACCATTAAAATGTTAAACTGGATAGTTTAAACAGAGATTAAATATTATTTCAGGCAGTTATAATAAAAAAATATTGTTAATAAGTAAACAAATAATTATAGCTGGATTAAAAATTTTAGATGAATTTTGAGAAACCACATTAATGTTTTAAAAATTAACACCCGATTTTACGAATTTATCTCGTGAACAAAGATGGAGCCTATTAGCAAATTATTAATATATACATAAAAACCTAAAGTTTCTTTTGGCACCAATTAAAAATTACCGGATCACGTGATTGGTAGTAGGAGTCTTTGCTCTGAAACTAGCTAGTTTAATATGTGTCGAGTCGAGATGGCGGTAACACAAATAAATAAATAAGCTTATAAAAGCGTTCCCAATTACGATAAAGAAAAAATATTTTTTCACTATAATGGCCCATCGTATTTGCCCAACACAGCATTTTCAGTGATGAGCTTCCTCAAACATTGACCAGTCGTTCCGTGCCTATTAATTTCGCAATGCACTATAGGCCTCCAAGCTCGCTTGATTTGGCATTATGGGATTTTTGTTGTGGGAGCTTGTGAGAGATACTGTCTTTGGGATTGTTCTTACCATAGCAGTGGTTGAACTTCGGCACAATACAGGGGCAACGGGCAACGGGCGTACCGATTACGGAGTTCCAAGGTGGCTTTAAGAGCCACAATACCTCCACATCTTAATTTAGTTAAAAAATTTGCACAAAATGAAGTTGCTTAAATTATAGAATATTAATAAAAAGAAGAATAGCACAAATCAAAATTTAAGAAAAACACCTCCTGCTTGCTAACAATTAAAGCAGGAGATCGAAAAAGCTAAAGCTTTCGGTACAATTAGAAGTCCGTTGACGATGCCCAAAAATAAAAGATTAAAGTTAAACAAAGTTTAAATAAATAAAAATAAAATAAAGAATAAAAGAAATAATAAAAGTAATATGGTGCGACATACAAGCAGTGTTAAGCACCGCTTGTTTACATGTCAGGTTACAATTAATTAATAAAGTGAAGACTTAAACCAGGTTAAGGAAATTAAAAGTTAAAAGTAAACAATAAGACAAGGTTATTTGCAATTAAGATAAATAATAATGCTGACAAAAAGATTAAGTGAAATTAATTAAAATAAGCTAACAATTTAAGAAAAAAATGTAATTAAACAAAAGTGAACTATTAAAAATTTACAATTAAAATATAAAATTACAACTTAAAGAGTCAGGTAGCCATGTTCTAATTTAGGTTGCACATCGTAGCAAATAAAAAGTTAAGATTTAAATGCCAAAAGGTAGCAGCTCAGATTCGCTTGAAGTGATCGGAGTGACTAGGCAACAGCCACAGCGGTAGAGTCGGCGGTTGTAGGATAAAATCCACAACGCCTTTTCAATGCCGGGAAAGATTCCCATTGCTGATCATAGATAGCTCTGGGTCTCTTCCTGGAGCTAGCCACACCTGGATGGTATACAGGTATTTGCCTGATCGCTTCGTTACGGATCTGAGGGCATTTAGAATGAAAAGACTTAGAAATTTTGAAGATATAGTCCATAATGGGTTCTATATTCAGATCTCTGTGGAGTTGCTTCCTTCTAACAAACCACGGGGCGTTGACTATCATAGCTACCTGTTTGTTTTGAAAAACTTGGAGTTTCTTAAGATTTGCGATGGAGGAGGACGCCCAAATGGGACATCCATATAAGAGAATTGGTCGAAGGATAGACTTATACAGTAGAACCTTGTGTCTGATCGCAAGCCTGCTCTTTCGAGAAATTAGGCTCTTTAGCTTCACGCTAGCAGCATTTGCTTTAGCAACTACTTTAGCAAAATGGGTTTTAAAGGTTAATTTAGAGTCAAAAACTAACCCCAGGTACTTATATTCAGTAACCCAGGGGACTGGCTGGCCAAAAAGGGTGACATTCAAAATAGAACCAATGTTCTGTTTGCGTGTAAACAGAAGGCACGCGCTTTTGGTAGGATTTACTTTGATTTTCCAGGTGGTCAACCAACTTTCCAAGCGAGGGATGTAATTGTTAAGCAAAGCAACGACGGAGTTTGGTGATTTGTGCTGTGCAATTATCGCTGTGTCATCTGCGAACATGGCCAGTTTACAGAACTCTGGCTTAGGAATATCGTTCACAGAGATTAAAAACAATCTAGGACCGAGCAGTGAACCCTGAGGTACCCCGCTCCTGATTGAATGATCGCTTGAAATGGTCCCTCCCACTCGCACTCTGAAATTACGCAAAGTGAGATACGAGTGGATAATTTTAATAAACTGGGGCGAAAAATGAAGTCGCATGAGCTTCAATAATAAGCCATTGTGCCAAATTTTATCAAAGGCTTTGGCTACGTCCAGAAATAATATTCCCGTAGATTTACGATTGATAAAGCCATCATGGATCAGCTCATTAACACGTAAGAGCTGGTGAGAAGTACTGAGTTGAGTTCTGAACCCAAATTGCTCAGGGATGAGAATATTATGGTTAGTGCAGTGCTGATCCAGGCGTTTAAGAATCGAATATTCGAATATTTTACTCACTCCACTGAGTAGTGAGATTGGACGGTAATTTTGGGAATAAGCCCTATTACTATCGGGTTTTGGAATAGGAATAACTACGGCGATTTTCCAGCTCTGTGGGAAATAACACTTATCGATTAGAAAATTAATCAAATAAGTGATCAGTATCACATAAGTATACGGTAGAGATTTAAGCATGCGATTACTAATGCGATCAATCCCAGGAGACTTATTGGGTTTAATTTTTTTGATGAATTCACAGACTTCCGCTGAGCTGACCTGACTGATATCTTTTATGTGTGGTTGTTGAAGGAAGTCTGCTACTTCTGAGTTGGAGCGTCTGAAGAAGTTAGGATCTTCGACGTCGTGGTTCGGTTCGAACTGAAGTTGTAGGCTATCAGCTAAAAGCTCTGCTTTCTCCTCAGGTGCATAAGCAAAGGATCCATTGGAGCGTGTTCCCATCCTTGCTGAGAGAATTTCTTAGTCATGATTCTAACGACAGCCATCTGTCTAAAATAATCGGCTCTGGCGTTTGGATCCCTAGACTCCTGCCAGAACCGACGAAGTGCATTCTTATATTTGATTTCATTTTTAATCTCGCTTGGAAACCTAACAGGTGGAGGTTTAAATTTTGGTTTGGAAGATTCACTAAGTGCTCCTTGCAGTGAAAGCTCTAGGTCTGCAATGAGGCGGTCGGCGTCAGCGGTTTCGCTTAAATGTAAAGGTGGGAGGGGCTTAGTGCTTAGCACATAGCTGAAGTCCTCCCAATTGGTCAAAAGCTGGTTTCAGTGATTCTACGTTGGTTTCAAAGGTAAACAAAACAGGTAGGTGATCTGAATCAAGTTCGTTAATCACCTCCACTTCACAATTAAAAGGTATAAATTTACAAGTGCCAAAATCAAGGACATTTCCCGATTCAATATCAAATCTAGTTGGTTGGGGGGGGGTCACGACTTTCAATCCTCTTTGGAAATTCAGATACCTGTTCAATTTAAAACCATTTTGGTTTGAACGTCCGAAATTCCAACTAGAGTGGAAAGCGTTCAGGTCGCCAGCTAAGATCACATTAGGTCCAGATTTCAGAGATTTCCTCCACCAGGGTATCCACCTGGGTTTCTAGGTGCGACGTAAGTCGAAATTCAGATACCTGCAATTTAAAACCATTTTGATGATGATGGGGGGTCGCCAAAATCATTAAGATTAATTTGAATCATGGCTACCGTCGGCGCAATTAATTTGAATCATGGCTACCTCGGCGCGGAGCAGGTAGTTCATGGTGCCTGATACTACTTTTGATATAAATGCAGGTGCCTCCGTTTACATTAGAATTTTGGTTGATTCTATCAAAACGATAGAATCGATAATTTGCGATCAGTGGGGTCTCTCCAGGTCTTAACTTAGTTTCCTGGACCAAAAGAACATCAAGGTTATACTCGTATACAAATTCTCTTACCTCACTGATTTTGGAACGCAATCCATTTGCATTCCAGGTGGCAATCCTAAGGAAATCCAAGTTGGCGCTGAACATTAATAATTACTGCACTGAATGTCCACGTAGGTCTTAAATATAATCAAGGCCCTAGAATGATGGTCGGTCGTTTGGCGGAGCTTAGGTAGGCTCAATTCAAATGCTGCGACGAGGGTCTGGGGATCCATGCCCTGCTGGATGTATTTTAATAGTTCGCCTATGATCTTAGAGCAGTCAATCTGCTGGGCTGGAGGAGAGGTGGTGACAGGAACGGCAGTGTCCGGGGGCATCGGGAGAGGAACGTGGATGGCGCGTGGCTCCATGCCGGGAACGGGGAATCCGGTGAAAGACTCCTGGGTGGTCCGCGGTGAGGGCTTTCTGCTCATACCTTGCGGCGGGTTTCGTCGCGTGGCTGGCACGTTCAGCTGGTTGCCTGCAGCTAAGCTGGCGTATGAGATCTCATGGGTCACTGGCCTTGGTGGTAGTTTGGGCATCAACGGCTTCTTTTTACCGAGTCTTTTCCTTTGGTTTTTTCCAGGGCATCTGGGGCATCCTCGCCAGTTTGCGGCGTGGTCTCCCCCACAGTTGATACATTTGGCAGGTTGATCGGCTGGCCTGTCACAATTCTCGGCCTTGTGGGGTCCCGCACATCTGACGCATCTGGTCGGGAGTCTACATACCTCTGATGAGTGGAAATACCCCTGGCAGTTCCAACACTGGCTGGGGCCGGGGCGTCCACGATAGGCTTCAATAGTAACTTGGGCTCCCAAGAGTTCAGTGACCTGATATATTTGGTCTGAATGTTGTCCCTTTTTCACCTGAGCATAAAACAAAGGCATCGGTTCGCGGGATTTGTACTTAGAAAGCCTGGATAGTTTCAGGATCTGGAATCCCTCCTCCGTGAGTTCTGCTTGGATGTCAGGGATGTTGGTGGAGGATGGTAACCCACGTATGACTACCTTCAAGGGGCGCTCCTCTTTGAGGGTGTATGATTTGTAATTCAGTCCTTTTTCCTCCATAAATCTTGTAAGCTTACGAAAGTCCTCGTCATCATTGACTTGGACTTTCATGAAGCGTCCGGTAAGCTTGCATTGGATCAGAGGTACTTCCGTTTTAAGAATACTAAGTGTATGATTCCAGTCGTTTTGCGGCTGGAAATATATGGGTGGTGGTCTTTGATCGTAGACGGCATTCTCTACATTCAGCTCGGGAATGGAATTAATATTGCAAGCTGCTGTGAAGGAGTTGGTAACGGTGATTGGGTTTACATTAGCCTGCTTCCTCGGTTTTGCTGTAAGATGCTTTGTTGGGGCTTGATAGCCGTCAGCATCAGCGGGTCGCTTATCTTTGCGCCCTTTTGACGTTTCCTTGGACAGGTTCAGGACCGTGTCATCAAGAATTGGGAGAGCTGGGGCCGATGATGTGGCGAGAAGCTCGCGAGCAATTTGTGCCCTTCGGCTCCTTTCTTCGATCTCACCTAAGGATGGAATCTGAAAGAGGGAGATCCCAAATTCAAATTTAATCCCATCTACTATTTTGTAAAGTGCCGCCATGTCAGCATTTTCAAAAAGTTCCGTTAGAGATGAGGAGCGGGGTGAAAACACGTCCGCTCGCTTCAAGAGTCAAAACCGGAATCTCTCGGCACAATACAGTTTAATGAGGATAACATAAAGTGACTCCCGGATCATAAATGAATTATTCACCGCATGTTAGTAAATATAGAGTAATAGAAGTGAGACAATTTGAAGTTCGGACGGATTCGTAACGGATAAGATTTAAAAGAAGATCAGCATGCCATCGTGACGTGAAGTGACAAAAGACCTTCCGAAATTTGGTTGATGGGGACTTACAAAAGATTTAAAATATTCTATCACAGGTGGAAAATACAGTGGTTCTTGCTTCTTCTTTACTGGCTTTAGAGCTTTGTAGAGACTTGAACCTCCAACACAACACCGTCTCCATCTGTCTCGTTAAAATGCCAATCTTTTCTAGATAATAAATTTTCAATTGTCTAAGATCTTCTTCGACACTATCTATCTACTTTTCTCTTGGTCTTCATCTCTTCCTATTGTTGAATAATTTATATAGCATAATCATTTTAGTGATGTTCAAATCATCACTGAGATGAACATGTTCGAGCCAGGATTCTTAATGATTTGATGTATCTCATAATGTCTCTATTTTTAATTAGGTGTTCAATTTATGTGTTTGGTCTTTTAATCCATATAATATAGTCGACTATTTGTTAAAAAATGTTTCTCACAATTTTTCTCTAAAAGGCCGTGATGTAATCCAAGTTCTTAGCTTTTAATGCCCCTATTTCTCCAGCATAAGTGGCAATCTGCTTTATTAGAGTCTTATAAATCAAAAGTTAATGCCTCTCACATGATACTTATTTCCAATTATTTGAAGTTAGTCAGATTGTAAAGAGTTCGTTTAAATGAAGATTAAAATGAAGCTTTGAAGAGAATTATATTTGTTGGCAGTCAATAAATCGTTGATTACATGCATTGAAGTTTAGGTAGAAGAATCCCGAAACCTGTTGACGTTCGTTTACGTGTGAAAGACGCTATGTCAGATAGCAATAGCAGCAACTGCAGTAGTTACAGAATTACTTGCAAGAAAAACCTTCTCCTTTGACTATCGGTGATAAAATTAAGATTAAAAATCATGACTTAATTGCCGGTAAAAGGAATATTCAATTTGAAGCCAAGTTTTTGAGATTTGTTGGTCGTTTCAGTGCGTTTGATATTAAAATTACAATTCACAGAATAATGTACTTTTTGAACATTTTACGTTTTACAAATTAAAGTTGTTGTTATAATGTTAGCAGCTATAAGAAAATATCTCCTAAATTTCTACAACACTGTTCAATAATCAATTTAATATTTGAGTATCATGCATGTGTGGGTGTAGGAAAAAATATATCAAACTATCTGAGCCAAAAAAAAAGAACATCTTTCAGACCTTTGTTTATTTAAATATAATAATCAATCCGAAGGAGTTCGCACCTGAAATCACCAGACGAAATAGCGGATTATTGGAGAAAGAAATCCAAACTTCTGAAGCAGCGCCCCCTTTGAATTAGAAAGGGGATTGCTTCGGAAAAACTGGAACTGTTTTACGGGCCAAAGAGAAAGCGAAATAAATTTAGAATTTTCGGTAAATTTGAGACAAGAGAAATTTTGATTAACTCCCGGGAAGACTTTGAAAAGGGGCATCACGATTTCAAGCCTCCGTGCTGTTTCTGTTTGCATTCATATGGGAATACATCAGGCACCAAATTTATTCTTTTCATTTTCGTGTCTTGAACAAAATTTCCTATAAAGAAATGGAGCAGAGTATTCTCTATTTTTTTATATTTTAAATTTAAAATGGTTCCCTTTTTTGAATAAACATTTATTTTGTTGGGACTTATCTGTTTACGTACTACTGGGAAATTTATGATTTTTAAAATAAAAAAGGTAAAATACAACAAATTAAAAATATTCTTTAATTAATTTTGTATTCTTAATTTTTTATTAAGCTGTCTAACTGAATAAGAATGTTTAAATTTTTATCGCCATAAAATATTATATTGTACTTCCCGCCCTTTTACATTTAGAATTTCAATTTGGGAAAAAGTATAACAATAGATTATTAAAATAGCTCCCGAAATGCTAATTAAATTATTCAATATAAATATTTTTAGGACATAAAAATAGTCATTATGGGCTTTCCCCAATATATAAATATTCCATCTGATAAAAACACCTCAGAACTTATTATTAAAACATTAAATAAATGGCATTTAAAAGGATAAAATAATTGAAAATTCACAGTACATAATAAGTTAAATTTAACAATTTGAATGTCTTCTAATTTAAAAGATAATACTTGCTTAGATTGTTTCATAACAGTTTGGGTGGTTTATTTTTCTTACAATCATTATTGAAAGTCCTAATTTTTTTTAAAAGATGCCATTAGTTTTAATTAGTATATGTTAATTCGATAAAACTATTTTTAGCGTAGCAATCACTTTTTTAAATTTATTCTATGGTGAAGATAGATTTTTGTGGACATATTCTAAGAGTAAATCTGTCTGAATTCAACAAAAATTTACGAAAAATGCATTCCCCTGTCTCTATAATGATATATATATATACATTATACCAAAGTGATACATATATACCAAAGTGACGTTATTCCATCTTTTTAAGGGAACAAATCAAATTAAGAAATTAACATGCAATCTCTGAAAGGATCAATTATGCTTTCATTAGCATATTATCCATTGAGATTTCCGATGATTATAGGAAAACACATGTAAACTTATATATAAGTTTTTAAAAATCTAGTGAATGTTAAAAATAAATAATTATTAATGCTGCACATAGATATTATGAACAATATGGACATAGTAAGAACACTTAAATTTAAAAAAAGATTTTCTGTTTTGTAAAGCAGCATTTTTAGTTTAACATAAATGACGAAGATTACCAAAAGTAGAATAAAAAATGAACGATTATCTGGTCTATGCCGCTGTCTAATATGTGTAAACATCGATATATCGATATTCTTAATAAACTAAATAAAATGAATTTCATGTAATATATTTAGTTTGAAAATTTTCTTGAAATTCTGCTATTTGTATCTATTTTAAATTCTGTATCTCCTCATGCTTATAACTTTTGATGTGATTCCTGACACGTAGTAATAGTAAAGATTGCACACTAAATTGAATAACATACTAAAAACTTTTAAGTATCCATAAAGAAAAAAATTAACTTTTCTCAAGTCACCTGAATATAAAATAGTTAATGATGATTGATGAAATTCATATAAATTCTTATTTAGATTTTAAAGAGGATGTTATTCTATTTATGACATTTAATAACAATAATCTTACGTATTTATGATTCAAAACCTCTTTTTTCTTTTTTAAAAAGTAGGTTTTATAATACCAATTGAAAAACTTATAGGACACTAAATCATAAAAAGAATTCTGGCTGGTCTCCATGACATTGGATTTAATGTACTAGGTGAAGCTGGTAACAATAATTGTATTAGCAATAAAGCGATGCCATATTTTCCCCTCTCCTTCCAACAAAAAATTTATTTCTCAGCATCGTTGTGTTGCTGTTGAACCTTTATATTTTGATATATATATATACAGAGCACATATAAAAATGAATACAAAACAACTGTATAAATATAAAAATTCTAATCCATGATAATATTTTTCAGATTTTGAGTATTTCAATAAATCTCCATTATTAGAAAGAAACTTTTCAACATTAAAGTACTTATATGAAATAGAATGCAATTACTTTGTAAAATGGCTTAGTAAATAGAGAATTTTTGCATACCGTATTTTGGACGTCCGTTAGCTTTTTCTCCCTAGTGCGCATGCTCGTAGGAAACATTATTACAGATACGCATGCGCAATAACCTATGAGCATGCGCGCTAGGAAGAAAAAGCTAACGGACGTCCAAAATACGGTATGCAAAAACTCTCTAATATGCTCATGGTTTAAAAAGTACCTTTCCCTTAAAGTATAGAGAAACTAAACGTAAAGCGTTTCCTTAATATTTTTAAGGAAACCCTTTACGTTTACTTATTTATTACTGAATTTTTCATTCAAGATTTCAAAATTTAAGGGAACAAAATAATTTAGTTAATTATAAAATAAAATCCAGCCTGACTCGTGGCAAGGTGCGCCGCTAGTGAGCATTAGGGTGGTTGATTAGATTAGTAGAATTAGATTTGTTGTAAACACTGTGTCAAAAAACAAGCAGAGTCGATTGCGTTACTGATGGTCAGCCTCCTGCCTCATTAATCGGACCATCTAGTGAGAATTTTGCGCGTTTCTCCCCTGCGTTACGCAAATGCAGGATAGTTCACCCATAAGTCCTCCTGGAGGGCCCTTCTTTTTTTCTTTAGAGACACGCAGCAGAAGTCAGACTTCTTTCTACAGGTTTTACATCATAACAAAAGCTGCCCTCTCTTCCCTCTTTCATGAGAGACACGACAACAACATCCAATTTTATTTCTAGTTTAAACATGGTGGAAGATTTGAAAATGTTAAAGCAGCTTTTACAAGACAACATTTGTTCTATCCATACCAAACAAGTATTTTTTTTCAGTTCCCTTTGACAAAATTTCAGACTTTTATATAAAAAAATATTATGAATAGACATGCAAAAATAAAAATTGTAAAACAGGAATATTTACAAAATAAACACATGATATTTTTACTCACCCATGAAATATTTTTTAGTTGAAATGGTAAAATATTGTGTCAATAAATTAAAGTTTAAATATTTCCTTCCTTATAAAAAGCAAATGGATTCTTTATTGGATCATTTTGATAAATTCAAAACATTTGCACAGTTTCAATATTTAAAATCAATTCGACGAATTTATGAAGTGGAGGCTAAATTAAGAACGGAAACTTTTCTGTCTTTAACAATGGTTTCAAATAAATATGGATCAATAACTGTACATAATATTAATCCAAAATATTTAGATTCTAAAGATAACTTTCAAGATTCCTTATACTTTTAAGATTTTAAATTAATTTTCTCTAAAGATGATATCATTAAAGTTCAGTCTCTGTTATTTTTATAAGCTGGTTTATGTGGATATCATGCTCGAATATTGCTAAAGAAACTAAAATGGGAAAATGTTGGTTTTGAATCTATCTAATAATTTAATAACAGTTATCTGATCATTCAAAATCTTGATACTAGTAATTTACTCCACATGCAGTTAATGTAATAGTTTATACTTACATCATTTAACAAAATTGCATTCTTATGATAATGAACATTCATTTTTGAATCAGACTAATCAAAGACTAATTGCAGCAAATTTAACGTTTAATTTTATTAATGAAAGTGGATGTTTTTAAATAATGAATGCTGCTATAGTACTCATTTAAAATAATTTATTTTAAAGCAAATAATTTGGGTAACACTAGGAAGTTAACACTAAAAGAAAATTTTAACTGATTGATAAGGAAATATTTTTGTATAAACCAATTTTAATATGATGTTATAAAGCCATGCTGTCTCGATAGACGTCCATAATTGTGAAAGCGTTGATGGTGCAGGATTTTGGGCACGAACAGACCTCTCGATGATGTCCCATAAATGCTCGATGGGATTCATGTCGGGCGATCTAGGTGACCAGATCATTCGTTGGAATTGTCCAGAATGTTCTTCAAACCAATCGCGAACAGTTGTGGCCCGGTGACATGGCGCATTGTCATCCATAAAAATCCCATCGTTGTTTGGGTACATGAAGTCCATGAATGTCTGCAAGTGATCTCCAAGTAGCTGAACATAAGCATTTCCAGTCAATGTTCGGTCCAGTCGCACCAGAGGACCAAGTCCATGCCATGAAAAAAAAAAAACACCATTACGGAGCCACCACCAGCTTGAACAGTGCCTTGCTGACAGTTTGGGTCCATGGTTTCGTGGGGTTTGCGCCACACTCGATCCCTACCATCAGCTCTTACCAACTGAAATCGTGACTCATCGGACCAGGCCACGGTTTTCCATTCATCTAGGGACCAACCGATATGCTCACGTGCCCACGAGAGTCGCTGCAAGCGATGTCGTTCTGTCAGTAAAGGCACTCGAGTCGGTCTTCTGCTGGAATAGCCCAAGAAAGCCAAATTTCTCCGCACAGTTCTGACAGACAAGTCCCTTGTACGTCCCACATTTATTTCTGCGGTTATTTGACGCAGTGTTGCTTGTCTGTTAGAATTTACGACTCTTTGCAGACGTCACCGGTCTCGGTCGTTAAGTGCAGGCGGTCGACCACTGCGCTGACCATTTTGGAATGTTATGCCTGAAATTTCATACTCTCGGCACACTCTTGACACAGTGGATCTGGGAATGTTGAATTCCCTAACGATTTCCGAAATGACATGACCCATGCGTCTAGCTCGAACTAACATTCCGCGTTCAAAGTCTGTTAATTCCCGTCGTGCGGTCATCATCACGTCAAAACCTCTTCACATGAATAACTTGAACAGAAATGAACGCTCTGCGGAAGCTACTACTACGCGATGCTACTGCCATCTGAAAATTTGCATATTGCTATCCCATGACTTTTGTCACTTCAGTGTAATACAAAGGAAATAAATATTATTTTTATTAGAAAATGCATAAATACGTTTGAAATTCTCTTGATATTTTATGTTCTCAAAATGATATTTGCTAACATTAAAAAAATAAATGGTAACGTTTTTTATTTTATCCATAATTTATCTAAATACTTCCAAATTGCTAATTTAAACCATTTGCCTAAATTCCATTAGAATAAAATAGCTACCAAATAGTAATTGAGGAGATATTTAATAGATATTTACTTAAAATGAAATAAACTTATTATAACTAATTATTTGTGAAATATTTTTATGTTGTGCAAGTAAATTTCTTAATAAAATTTTTTTATGAGAATTTGTAAATTGAAGTATCTTTCAAAGAGAGTAAATTTCATTCATTTCAATTTAATTACACAATTTACAATGTAATCACAATTTTATTGTGAGTTTCATATAAAAATAATTCAAATCTTCAGTTTGTAAATACCAGTTTGAAAAATTTTAAAACAGAAATTAAATTATATAGTTAATAAATTAAATGATTTTTTACAGTATGTGTTTACAAGAATTCAAGATCTTTTAATACGAATTGAAAAAAAAAATTATGTTAGCTGTAAAATACTAATAAAATGAGTTTAATGTTAAAACCCATGTCTCAGTTTATTGCTAGAAAGCTTTACCACATGTGTGTGACATCACAAACCTTGGCCTTGTCAGGCCTTGTTTCTAGGAAATGTTGATTAAGGACGCAAGCTAAATTTCTGGGTCTGTATTCAATTTGTCTATCTCCATATGACTTTTGGTGTTTTTTGCCTTTTGAGTCTCTTTACCGTCTGCAATACGTTTTCTCATATTTTTCCCACCTTCGTAGCATACTTACAAGCCGACATTATTATATGTCACCAGAAACTTCCTCTATTTTTGGATTTATTTTACTGTATTGTGTTTTTTATTGATCTGTTTTGTTAGATCTCCCCAAATGAGCCCTTCACCACTCGCGTAATACGTCTTGGAGAATATATTACAGCGGGAACCGATGGTGAGGCTCAGGATTCTAGGCCATCTCCAGCCTTCCCGTTCCTCTCCCAGTTGCATTACCGCCTCCTCTCACTATAATACTTCAGTCTTCGTCTACACGGTGGTCTATTTAGAGTTACCAAAGGATGTACAACTTTGAAGTTATTAAATTTTAAACTGGACAAGAATACAAAACGCTGGAATCATGAATCTTCTATCTATAAGAATCGATTTTATAGATGTTTTCACATCCAAAACTAGAATTTTTTTTATCAGGATGGAAAAACAGACAAAACTGAATTAACGAATCTATGAAAACTTGTGCTGGCAGACCGTATTCTATGTTCATAGTTAAAAATATTCGATGATAATCCAGTTTGGCAACAAATGATAATTTTTCTGTGCATAAGAAATTGGTATTAAATCTTAGTTTAGAATTCCTTTCGTTCGAATTCCAGCAAACCTTTATACAGATATTTCGAAAGGGAATTGGAATTCCGCCTTCTCCTCCAAGAGGCAACGAAACACTCTGAACGACAGGCGACGAGATCACTTTTCCCTGAGACAAACCACAGTCACCTCATCGGAGGCACTCTGCTGCGAGTGACGGATAGCCGCTCAACGCAGCTGATGAAAGTGCGAGCTACAAACTTGCTCTCTCGCAGTTGTCTGTGGCCGCAGAATAAAAAGCGCGGCAACGTCAGATAACCATTAAACTCCAGGCGTCCATTAGATGGATGGCTGTTAAAAGCTTTGTTAAATAATGAGGTGAGCGTTCAGGTGAGGTTACCAGGCATTTGAGATCTTTGCATAACAACGATCTTTCGTAACAGCGGGAAAATTTTATTTTGTTATAAAGTCCAGTCTTCTGTTCATAACACTGAGAAGTTTCCATAAAAAACTCCTAGGATACGTCAATTACACTATATGCTACAGTGTGTTTATATAATGGCAAAAGGTCACCAGAAGTAAACTCCAGAAGAAATTGTCTTTAATTTTATCTCCCCAATTATTTTTTCGCAATTTTTTTATGTTGTTAGTGTTAGTTTTATAAGTAAATCTTTTACTTTGCAATTTTAATTTGTATGATTCTTGATTGAGACGTGTGTAAAACTAACTAAGTTCAAATCGCTAAATGCTTTCTATTTATTAGCAGATCAAAGCCATGTTATAATACAAATATTTATTTAACAGAAAAAACAAAGAAATCTTTTCTCGTTAATTCATATCAAATTAAAATTTATTTAAATACTTATTTTAATACTTTACAAATTCAAATCTAGAAGTAAGTGCATAACACTTTAAAAAAAGTGACACGCTTTATTTATATATCTGAGTTAAAAAATATCTTTCATTGACTGTCAATTCAAAGAAAGAATCTTTTTTTTTAAATTCGCTTTGATATTTAATCGCTACATGATTAAATGAGGGCTAGAAGAAACCTCAATCAGATCATTTTTTGAATCGTCCTTTTTTGTGATTCACATCATCTACAATTGTAAATAAAAGAACATAATATCGAAGGTGCAAAAAAGGCAAGTCGAATAACATTAACATCAATGATCTTTCATCGATTAACAATTTCACTTCAATGAGGATATTTTTTTCCTGCCATCAGATTTATTTACAAACTTTACATTCAAAGAAAACAAAACTACCCAAGTTATTGTCTTCAGTTATGTGCTTAATTCTCTTGCCCACACAACATCCATACAACACAAACAATGCAACTCATAAAATGGAAATCCTCTTTATTAGAGAAATGCTATCCGAAAGCTATCAACTGGATGAAATAAACAGGCAGGAGAGAAAATAAATTTCTAAAATTATTCGATACAAAAAAAGAGGAGAGCGGCCATTTGTAGAAATTGGAACACTGGTAATCCCACCCATTGGAACCTTTTGGGGGTGATCTGAGCAATAAAATGCGTATTACTGGAGAATCGGAATGGATTCATTGTGTAAATGGAAAAGAAGGAAATCAGACGCTTAATTGCTGCTTACTGAAAATGGATCGATTAAAAAGATGCTGATGCTGATGTAATGATCTGATAAAACTGATTAAAAGCAATGCAAAATTTAACTTAGCACTAGCATGATTAAGATTTTAATTTTAATTTCAGATGTTTAATTTAATAAAAACAATCACAATAATTTTATATTGCATTTATTTGATATTTGTATCAAATGCTTTTCATTTACAAAAAAAACAGATGATAGGTAAAATATTTTTATATTTCCATTGTACTAATTAATTAGCTGTAAATAATAATATTTTCTTATAGTATTTCAGTATGTATACACATTAATAAAGACAATAAAAAATATGCAAGGAAAATGTATTATTTCCAATTAGTAAACTATTTAGTTACTATGTCATCATCTTTGAGGCAAGAAAAAGACTTCTTAATTCCATTTTTTAAAAATCGTTTAAAACAATTCTTAATGATGTCAGTAAAAAAAATCTTTGCCTTTTACAAATGACTTTAAAACAGGTCAGTCAATACTCCTTCAAATTTTCTTACGTAATAATATATCGAAAATTTCACAAAACTCCAATGCTTTTTGGCTTGATCACTTATTGTATAAAACCATATATACACATACATGAAATGTTCACCATTATATGAGAACAAATGTAGAACATGATAAAGAATACTTCAAAACGTTTCCTTAAAAATAAAAAGATTAAATTTCTTGAAAGAATGAATGAAAATACTGATGGTATAATAACATATATCTTCCATGCAAAAAGATTCCTCCTAAAGCTATTTCTACAACAACGATTCACATAATTTTTTTCTTACTTTCCTCATTACACTGATTAAATAAAACCAAGCAAATTACATAAATAAACTCCAAAGTTAGGAGGAAAATTGAATTAAAATTGTTCAGTTTCCTTTTGATCTAGATGAAGAAGCGCAACATAAGTTTCTGCTGCAAGTTCTGCTGTTTTCCCCCAAAAAACTTCTTGATATCTGTATATAGAAGTAAATAAAACATTAGAATATGTTCACCAAAAAGCTTCATAAGTTTCTAGTAGGAGGAGGCTTATTCGTCACATTAAAGGCCGTCACCTTAGCAACTGACATCTATATCTGCTTTTTTTTGGAGGGGATATTGACTGGATGTTTCGCATGTGAAAAGCCCCGCTCTGCTTTTTACGAACTCCATCACGAACATAAGTGCATCGCCGATATAAAAGGAACCCATCCTTTGCAGAGCTGTTCCATTTTCCGAAGAGAAATGCATTGTTTTTGTGATGCAAAAGGATGCAGCGAATATTTATAAGTTCGAGCAGTCTCCACTAGAGCTACTCGGCGGAATTTTATTTATTGGATCTATGCTAATGCCCCGGAACACTCAGGAGGAAAGAAGATATGCATGCAGTAAACAACTTAAGAAAACTGACCTACGGAAATTGCAAAAACAGAATGAATAGATAAACTGTGGAACGTGTTTTGTGTGTTAAAGATATGTTTTACAATGTTCGATATATTATGCAGTAGAATAAAATATTATCTGTTTTATTTTACTGCATAATTTATTTCAATGCTCACAAAAAACAAATAAAAGTATTTTGAAAAATATACATGATCGGCTGGGCCGATATACAGGTTACTCTTAATAATTACAATTTATAATTTAAGAACAAAGCGTATCACAGGAATCCTTAAAAATTAAAAATAAATAAAAACTCTTGAAAACTATCATTTTCATGATGAAATAAAATTGTTTCTACTTTCACCTGATCATCTTTTGGGACAATTTAACATTATTTAATTATACAATTATTATACTGTGAAAGAAAGTTAAATATGAAAAATTTCGTATAAGGAAGTTAAAATATTATAAATAAAAAAGCCCAGAAAGAAATTAAAATAAATAGAATAATAATAGTATTGCTATAGTATAATATAAGAATTGCCTGTGAAAGAAATTTAAATAAACCAATAAGAAAGTCCATAAATGAAATTTAAAAAATTAAATAATAAAAGACGCTGAAAGTGATCAAGGAACAAAAATTGATCAATGAAACGAAAACCTCCGCTCTGGAAAACAATACCCATAATTTTATGGTTAAAAATTTACAGTTTGTTTTTTTCTGTCATATTAAAAATGTATGTATATTAAATAGATATATTATTGGTATTGTGTTATTAATGTATATGTATATTAAAATTGTTACATTTAAAATACATGTCCCCAAGAGTCTATGATATACATAATAATAGCCCTTAAATAGAATTATAAATAGTTATAATGTAATTTTCAATCCTTTTAAAATCATTTCGTTTAGTCAGAGATGTTTTTGTGAAACGGCAACAAAATCTAATAATAGTTTTAACTTTAAGATTCCTTACTATTTATTCATTTTTAGCCTTTGCTTTTCATCAAATAAAAAAATTATTAAGTGTTTTGAGTTCCTACAAATTAAAGGAATATCCAGTCAGGAAAAGTTCAACCTTTAGAGCAGACCTTAAATGCCAAGAAAGAATGCCAGAAAGTTATTTAGTACAACTTTATTCTTATTTACATACTTGGGTCAAATGAATGCTAGAAAGATTGAAAATCCAAAACAGATACATTGTGTTACGTACTAAACACAATGTTTTACTGTTTTTACAACTTACTGTTTTTCTTTTGTTTTTATAAAATCAAAACACTTTAATTTCTATGTATTGTATTTATATTCATTTATTGATTTTTAAAAACACTACTTACACTTTTTTTCACTTAAAGAATAAGCAGTAATCATTCTTTTAATTGAATTTAACAATTAGATTAAATTTATATATACAATGTAATTAAGTAGGTCTTTACACTGAAGTGACAAAAGTCATGGGATACCTCTTAATATCGTGTCGGCCCTCCTTTCGCCCGGCGAAGTGCAGCAACTCGACGTGGCATGGACTCAACAAGTCGTTGGAAGTCTTCTGCAGGAATATTGAGCCATGCTGTCTCGATAGACGTCCATAATTGTGAAAGCGTTGATGGTGCAGGATTTTGGGCACGAACAGACCTCTTGATGATGTCCCATAAATGCTCGATGGGTATTCATGTCGGGCGATCTAGGTGGCCAGATCATTCGTTGGAATTGTCAAGAGTATTCTTCAAACCAATCGTGAACAGTTGTGGCCCGGTGACATGACGAATTGTCATCCATAAAAATCCCATCGTTGTTTGGGTACATGAAGTCCATGAATGGCTGCAAGTGATCTCCAAGTAGCTGAACATAAGCATTTCCAGACAATTTTCGGTCCAGTTGCACCAGAGGACCAAGTCCATGCCATGAAAAAACAGCTCACACCATTACGGAGCCACCAGCAGCTTGAACAGTGCCTTGCTGACAGTTTGGGTCCATGGCTTCGTGGGGTCTGCGCCACACTCGAACCTTACCATCAGTTCTTACCACCTGAAATCGTGACACATGGGACCAGGCCACGGTTTTCCCTTCCTCTAGGGACCTACCGATATGCTCACGTGCCCACGAGAGTCGCTGCAAGCGATGTCGTTCTGTCAGTAAAGGCACTCGAGTCGGTCTTCTGCTGGAATAGCTCAAGAAAGGCAAATTTCTCCGCACAGTTCTAACAGACAAGTCCCTTGTACGTCCCACATTGATTTCTGCGGTTATTTGACACAGTGTTGCTTGTCTGTTAGAATTTGCGACTCTTTGCAGACGGTCTCGGTCATTAAGTGCAGGCGGTCGACCACTGCGCTGTCCATGGTGGGATGTTATGCCTGAAATTTCATACTCTCGGCACACTCTTGACACAGTGGATCTGGGAATGTTGAATTCCCTAACGATTTCCGAAATGGCATGACCCATGCGTCTAGCTCCAACTAACATTCCGCTTTCAAAGTCTGTTAATTCCCGTCGTGCGGTCATCATCACGTCAAAACCTCTTCACATGAATAACTTGAACAGAAATGAAAGCTCTCCGAAAGCACTGCGCATTTATACCTGTTCTACGCGATGCTACTGCCATCTGAAAATTTGCATATTGCTATCCTATGACTTTTGTCACTTCAGTGTATATTGCTTTCATTTTAGATTCAAGTAAACAATAATATAAAACATCAAATAATTTCATAAATTTCAAAAAAATTGAATAGATTGTTTTAAATTATTGACCTTTATATCTCAACTCATTATATCTTTATTATTTTATAGTTTACTTTTAAAAACATAAATTATATTTCAGCAAGTTGTCTTTAATCAAAATAGGACTTTAATTGTTTTAATTTATGAAAAAAAATACGATATTAAGCATTGCTCCTTATTCTTAGAAAATGTCCTACTTTATTCTTAATTCCTTTATTCTTAAATCATGAAATAGGACTACCTAATGAAAGGAGACTTTGAAAAAATATCCCTTGTAAATATTAAGCAAAATCCTTTTATTTTAAATTTAAGTGCAACGAGAATTAGGAATACCTAATGAAAACAGATTTAGTAAAATGTATCCCTAATAATTATTTAAAATTAAACAAAATCCTTTTATTTTATATGCAAGTGTAACACGAAATAGGGCTACCTAATGAAAGGAAACTTAAAAAATAAAATTCCTAATACATATTTAATATTAAAATTCATTTTCTTTTAAATACAAATGTTAATTGTAAGAATACTTAAAAGGAGATTAAACTTTTAGAAAAATGTTGCCCTAGTAAAATAAATAGAGTAATAAAGACACAGTCCTTGCAGTTGCATATAAAATACCTATCCTCCACCAACATATAATGTTATAATTCTCGCAGCAAGTACTGCTATGAGAACGGCATGTGACTGATCCTTCCCTGCGAATCGTGCTCATCTGAGAATATCCCTCTGCATTCAATTTTTGTTTCGTGAATTTGAAATTTTATCCCCATGAGATTCACCGCTCTGTTGCGTTGGGTGGCCGAATGAAATGCGGAGTTCTTCTTCCCTGGGCATTATTCACAGCAGAGGGACAGGATAAAACCTCGTTTATCTGTCCGGCTGCCTCGGGACTGATGGGATGAAGTAAATACTCGGGGTGAGAAAAGAGGCTTAACTGCACTCGGATGATGGCGTACTGCATTGGGAGGTAGTTCATATTACTCAGATAAAATTGGAGCCTTTGATTCCTGGGGTATCTTTAGCTTTGTCGGCCACTTTAATTGATTTACATGTAATTAAATATCACCTTTTTTTGTGAAACACAACTTAAATACCTACGCAAAAATTTAACATGACACAAGCGATTATTGAATACTCGTCAAGTTTTTATTAAATAGCTGGCAGTTTTTAACTGTCAAGAATTTAATTAACGAATTGCAAGTAAAATGGAATGAAAGAAAAAAATCAGAATCACCTGTACTGCTGATACATGATTCTCTCTGTTGTGAAGGTCAATAAATGAAATCTTAACTTTCTCTGTGGATATTATTCACAACGGAGGAGAAAAACCTCGTTTATCTTTCCAGCTGCTTTGGATCTGATGGGACGAAGTAAATACTCTTAGACAAGGAGCTGTATGATGGCCAATTGGCTAGCGGTCTAGCCTTTGGTACCACAGGCTTCAGGTTCGAATTCTGGCTGCGACATGGATGCTTGTTAGTGTTTCGGAATCCACGTTAAATTGTAGGTCAAAAATTAGCTCAAAGTGTGCATAAAATTATCACAAAGAGACAAATCAAGCCTAGACAAGAGACTTATCACATTTAGATAACTGTGTTTTGCCTCTTATAAATCAGATAGAATTGGAGCCTTTAGTTTTTAGGGTTGTTTAACTTTCTCTTTCATTACTCTTGATAACATGTCAATACTAAATAAGAATGTTGATATGAAGCACAATTAAAATACAAATACAAAAACTGTAAGATGAAGCACAAGCTTTTGGAAATGTTGTTTGTCAGTTGTTTTATTAAAAAGTACGGAAAGGGGCAGCTTCTTCAGCAAAAGGGGCAAGGAGTTAAAGCGTCAACTTCCATTGTGATGAGGTACTCGTAAGCCGAACTCTGACTTTGTTCCATAAAATTGAAGAAGGACAATTTCATGGAACAAAGTCAAAGTTCGGGTCAAAGTTCGAGAGAACTGCCTGGAATAGTACGGGAGAAAAACCCCAATAAGTAGTCTGATTCACAAGGCAAGAGACTGAACATCCCAAACGCCATCAAGTCTCCTCGGTTTTTGAAACAGTGTCTACAACCAAGCCACCAGTCGATTGAACTTTAGCTCCAATTCTCACCTGGGGAGCATGTTGCCATTGACCACGAATCGGGGTAAGCTCAAAACTGATGTTAAAAAATTAAAGTTATTTTTTGAAAAAAACGGGTACATCTGATTACAACATGAATTAAATTCCTTTAATAAAAGTTTTAATTAATACTCAAATTTTTAAAATATTATATATTCAGATGAGAAAGATTATAAAGGCATACATATCTATCCCAACTACATAGGTCATGCGAAAACATTTCTTTTATTTACTTTATAGTTGCTAATTCTAAGTGTTTATTTTATTTATTCTAGTGTAATTTTTTATCTTTATATAACATGTCACAGAAAACAATTTCAAACTTCTACTAATATTATTGCTATGTAAATGTTCAGAAACAATTCAAAGAAGTCTTTTTCCAAATACCTTCTTAATTTATTCAATGTTCCATAGTCTATAAATTATACCTTTTTTTTTCGAATATCCTATTTGGTGAACTTTGAAGAAGCCTGTTGTATCCGTGCTTTGCTTTTGTTGTTATTGCTATTTAATTGATATAATGTTGTTATTATCATTTAATTAATATTTAATGTTCTTATTGCCATTTAATTGATACAATTTGTTGTATTATCATTTAATTGATATAAGTTGATGTTGTTATTGTCATCTAATTAATATAATTTAATGTTGTTATTGCCATTTATTTAATGTAATTTGATGTAATATTCAATTTTCTATTACAAAGTAAGCAATGTAAAGATCTTAAGTAGAAAAAGGGATAGAGATATCCAATAAAGGGTAAGATGTTTCAGTATCATCCAAATCTTAAAATAGTTGATTTCTTGAAAGTGATCTTTTAATTTATGTAAAAATTGAATGTTTTTAAATTCATTATTGTCTTTCTCTTACTATTGCCTTATTATCCCTTACTGATTCAAAATGTTTCGTCGGAAATTAAGATGCAAGGAAAAAAAAGTTTTCAATTATTTCCAATTATAAGAACCCAATAAACGATCCTCGATGGAACAGTCGCGAATTGCCACAAAGCTGTCTCGTAAAGATTTTTCAATGATTCAGCTCGAGCCCTCGACTGCAGCCATAAAGATGATTTCCTCGGAAGCGTCGACATTGGAGGACGTGCGTACAGCTCTTATTGATCAACTCGCGAAACGACTCCTTGTGTAGCAATAAAATATCTCTCATTAATGGCGGACGCGAGCCCATAAATCCCCCGTGTTTTGTAGGGCCCTGTTGCTTTACTGCCCATATCTGCTAAACCGAGAAACTATAATGGACGGCGGAGAGATCCAAGCGGAGAACGAGGTGGGATGCCTCGTATTTCATTTGGCCACAATCACTTCGCGGACTTGGGCAAATTAACAAGTTTATGTCTATGTATTGGGGCCTTGGGAAAGGGAGGAGGTAGAATGTTTTTGCATTATCATGGCAGTGACGCTAATGTATCGCCTTAAAGTTAGTAATTACACGTGCCAAATTTAATAAAGTGAGGGAAAAGATTTATAAATAACCACAACTATCACTACAGTGGCATGAAATGCGTTACATAAAATAGTTTGCTGCACGGCCATTGTAATCATATATTTTCCTTACTTGTAATTAAAATTATATTCAAAAGTTTCCAATTAACGTAATAGTTTAATTTATCTGCCATTAAAAAGTAAAACATGAAACTTTAAACAGCCATTAAAAATTATTTCATGCAATTTTAATCAAAAATCGTGTGAAAAAGTACAAAAGTAATAATAGCAATAATAAATAAATATATAGAAAAATTTAGATAAAAAATTCTTAAAATTAGAATAAATTTTGTGGAACTACAATATGTTTCAAAGATTAACATCCAATTTTTCGAAGTTATATCGTGAAAGAAAAGGGAGCCTAACAGCAAATTATTAACATGTACATAAAAATTTCTTTTGTAACCAGTTAAAAATTACCAGTTCAAACGGTTGGTAGAAAAATTTCTATTCTGAAACTAACTGGTTCGACGTGCGTCTAATCAAGATGGCGAAAGCACAAAAAAATAAATCAATAAACAAATAAATAAAAAGTTCACAATTAAGAGAAAGGAACAATTATTTTTCACTAGGACGGCCCATGGCATTTGCCCATCAAAACATTTTAAGAGACGAACTTCCTCATAAACTGATCAATCTTTTAAGGCCTATGAATTTCGCATTGCAGTATTGTCCTCCACGATTGCTTGATCTAACACTCAAGGAATATTTTTGGGAGTTTGTGAATGGCACTGTCTTTGTGATTCTTCTCACCATAGCTGTGAACAAACTCCGACTCTGCATAGTTTAATGAGGCAATACGGTGAATGGACTATATATTCTCCGCTTGTAGCAAATATAGATTTATAGAAGTGAGGCAATTTGAAGTTACAGTATCGGATAAGATTTAAAAGAGGGTCAGCATGTCATCGTGACGTGGAGTGGTGAAAGACCTACCCAAAATCGGTTGTTAGGGATTTACATAAGAATTAAAATATTTTACCACATTTTATGAAATACAGCGACTATCACTTCTTCTTTACTGGCTTTACAGCTTTATACAGTCTTGAGCCTCCAACACAACACCATCTCCATCTGTCTCGCTCCAATGCCAATCTTTTCTAGATAATAAATTTTCAATTGTCTAAGATCTTCTTCAACACTATCCATCCACTTTACCCTTGTTCTTCCTCTCTTCCTATTGTTGAACAATTTACATAACATAATCCTTCTAATGATGTTTCCCTCGTCTCTGAAGATTTCCATCGTCTCGAACCAGAATTCTTAATGAATTGATGCATCTCACAATGTCTTTATTTTTAATTAAGTGTTCAATTTATTTGTTTGGTCTTTTAATCCATAGATTATTGTCAAATATTTTTTCAAAAATATTTATCACAATTTTCCTCTAAAAGTGCAATTTTTTTTCCAATTTTCCTCCAAATTCTTAGCTTTTAATGTCCTAGCAATGTTCCTAGCATTTCTCCAGCATAAGTGGCAATCTGCCGTATTAGAGACTTATAAATCAAAAGTTAACGCCTCTCACATAATATTTATTTCCAATTATTTTAAATTAGTTAGATTGTAAAGAATTCGTTGATATGAAGATTAAGATGAAGTTTTGAAGGGAATTATATTTGCTGGCAGTTAATAAATCATTGATTACATGTATTGAAGTTTAGGTAGGAGAATTCCGAAACCGTTGATGTTTGTCTGCGTGTGAAAATTGGCGATGCCGCTCAGCAATAGCAGCAGCACCACACATACTTGCAAGAAAATTATTCTTTTTTGTTCATTGATGATAAAATTATCTTAAAATAATGGCTTAATTGCAGGAAAAAAACACAATTTGAAGTTAAGTTTTTGAAATTTGTTGCCTGTTTGAGTACATTTTATTTTATATTACAATGCGGAAAATTATGTATCTTTTCAACATTTTACGTTATGCAAATTAAATGTTGTGTTATAATGTTAATTCTTATAAGTAGATTTAAAATTTAATCTTATTTTCAAATTTCTACAACACTTTTCAATAACCAATTTAATATCTGAGTATCATACATGGCTGGGTGTAGGAAAAATATATATTAAACTATCTAAGTAAAAAAAAAAGTATCTTTCAGACCTTTGTTTATTTAAATATACAAATCAACGAGAAGAAGGCGCGTTCGCATCTCAAATCACCAGACGAAAGAGCGGATTATTGGAGAAAGAAATCCAAACATCTAAAGCAGCGCCCCCTTTGAATTACTAGAACGGGGATTGCTTCTGAAAAATTGGAACTGTTTTACCGGGCCAAAAGAGAACGCGAAATAAATTTAGAATTTTCGGTAAATTTGAGACAAGGGAAATTTTGATTAACTCCTGGGAAGACTTTGAAAAGGAGCATCACGATTTCAAGTCTCCGTGCTCGTGCTATTTCTGTTTGCTTTCATATGGGAATACATCAGGCACCGAATTTATTCTTTTCATTTTCTTGTCTTGAACAAAATTTCCTATAAAGAAATGGAGCAGAGTATTCTGTATTTTTTTATATTTTAAATTTAAAATGGTTCTTTTTTTTTGAATAAACATTTATTCTGTTGAGACTTATCTGTTTACGTACTACTTGGAAATTTATGATTTTTAAAATAAAAAAGGTAAAATACAACAAATTAAAAACATTCTTTAATCACTTTTGTATTCTTAATTTTTTATTAAGCTGTCTAACTGACTTAGAATGTTTACATTTTTATCAACATGAAATATTATATTGTACTTACTACCCTTTTACGTTTAGAATTTTCAATTTGTGAAAAATTATAACAAAAGATTTTTAAAATAGCTCTCGAAATGCTAATTAAATTATTCAATATAAATATTTTTAGGAACATCAAAATAGTTATTATGTATTTTCCCCTATATATAAATTTTCCATCTGATAAAAACACCTCAGAAATTATTATTAAAACATTAAAATCCTTAAGACTTTTCAGCTGCCAGATGACGGCTAGAACTCTGGCCGTTGGTACCACAAGCTTCAGGTTCGAATCCTGGCTGTGGCATGGATGTTTGTGAGTGGTTCGGAATCCACGTTAAACTGTAGGTCCCGGTCTAATTAGCTTAATATGTGCACAAAATGACCGTAGAGCGAAAACAAAAGCCAATATAGCCTTTGATGCCACAAGCTTCATTGTGGTTGTTTTGTTAGTGGTTCGAAATCCACATTAAATTGAAGCTCCCGGTGTAATTAGCTTAAAATACAAACCTAAAAGCATTCATGTATACATGCCTAAGAACATTTGTTTTTCATAAATATGAATTGATCTAAAAAGGCTCGTGTATTTTAATGTAACATTTAATAATAATCTCGTACACTTTGCTGAGCGCAATTTTGAAAAGAAACGTATTTTTAGCACTAGACATGAAAACGATCATGCTTACAGGGCGCTGCATCATGGACACTATTGGCAAACTGTCTGACTTTCAAGTCTACAATAAAATATACATCATTAATTAAAACACTTTTCTAATATTGAAATTAAACCTTTTTCATTAAACTAAAGCAGGAGCATACACTTTGTTGTAATTAATCATCAAAATCTGAATGAAAAAAATACCAATTGTATCTTTAAGTAACATAAAATGTGTCTACAAGAAAAACATCGACCAACTAAGACATAACGTAAAATTCGCAGATAAAACTAGTTCAAATAAAGGATTAAGCTATAAAATATAATAGTGCAAAATTATTTGCAATCTGCTAGCAGGCAGACGGCCTTGGCCCACCATGGGGATACTTTGTGAATGAAGAAAAAATTTGTAATTTTAGCAATAAAATAATTTATATGTAATTGCTAACTACTAAATAAGTGCACATTGCAAAATTTATTTTTAAATATTAAAATGTGAAAAGCATATTTATATTACTTATAATATGCTCCAAATTTTCCAGCATAAGCTTATATTTAAATAATAAATGAAATAACACTACTTTTCTACACTATCACAAAATTCAATTGTTAGGTATTTTTGTTATTTTTAAAAAATTATTTGAACAAATTATATGCATTTTAAAAAACTAAAAAAATTAAAAATTTACTTATGGAAAAAATATAGAAAATTTTGTTTTACACCAATGCATGATGCTCATTCATAACTCAACAGATATAATATTTACGTATCATTACAACATTAAATTATTATCTACAAGTACTGCTTTATAAATGTCCTTGATGATTTACTGTAATAGAGAACATAAGCATTCAATTATTAATTCATGTTACTTAGAAATGAACTTAATGTGTTCGTATACATGCAAAACGTATACACTCGACCTAGTTTAGAGAACTCTTGATTAGAATTCTGCCCCACATGGAACTCATGCTTGATAAAAATTTCTAAATGCAAGAAATGTTTCATTAGTTTTTCACAAATATACATTTAAATCAACTGTATCTGATTATTTCTGTTATATCTATGAATTATTCAGTACTAAATTTAAAATAATAATGAATAATTTTAAGATAATTTTTTTTCCTTTTTTTTTTATAATTCACATTTTCACAATGAAAAATTTGCTTTTATACTGAATTTCAAATATATTGATGACTTTATTAATTTATATGTCTGAGTTTCTATAATAACACAATTTTGAAAATTTAATAAAATAGTAATTCAACAAATATAATACTAAGGCGTAAAATTAAATGTTAACAAAATTTAAAAAATTATTGATTTACAAAAAATCTGAATAATGTAAAAGGCATATAAAATATTGGTCAACAAAGGACATATACATACAGAATACACACATAATCAAAAAAAAATGAGGTAGTTAAATAATAAAACGCTCTTATAATTTATATAAGAATTGTAATTTTGAATTCTATATTTAATTAATAAAAACATTTTGTACATGACAAAAACAAAGGGTTTCATAACACAAATTTATAGAAAAATACTTCAAAATAGTTATATAAAAAATAAACGCATAATTTATTAACTAAAATGCATATTTAGTTTACGTGTTTTTATTTTCATATAAAAATTTAAAAATAAATTAATATTGCACTATTAAAAATTTAAAAATAAACTAATATTTTATATTAATTCACTGAATTAAAAATAAATATTAATTTATTTTTAATTCAGTGAATAATATTGATTTTCAAGAGAAAATGGATATTTTGTTATATATTTTAAGCAATTCAAATAAGGATACATAAATTTTAAAGAAATTGTATAGCTCAATTAATTTATTTTATAATTTTAAATGAAAAAATATATGTATTGTGAGTTGATACAACACATAATAGCTTTAGCTGAAATTATGCAAATAGTATAACTACGCAATTAGTAAATAAGGATACAATCCATTAAATCAGAATTAATAAAATGTAAATGAAAAGATTGTTGTCAACATACTTGCTTTAATGACATTTTAATTCCAAATAAATTAAGCAGAAATTAAAATTAATTGGAAGGGAAATTAACAGATATTTATTAATATATATAATTTGCACTATTTTTAACATCCAAAATATTTAAAGTGAGTTGTTATTGTTCTAATGTAACTAGCAATAAGAGATAGTTAATCTTTATGCCACTACCCAGGAGGACTACCCAGGGATCCAGGGATTTAGGGACTACCAAGGATTTAGGACTACTCAGGGAGCATGTGTAGTTTGAAGATAATTATAATTAAAATTATTTGAAATTAATTGAAAATTAATTATTATTGAATTATTTTAAATCATTTGAAATTAATTGAAAATTAATTATTATTGAATTATTTTAAATCATTTGAAATTAATTGAAAATTAATTATTATTGAATTATTTTAAATCATTTGAAATTAACTGATTTGAATTATAATTAAAATTATTCGTTATTATTTTGAAATTCATTTATTAGTATTTGTGTTACATTGTTATCAATTAAAAATGTTTTTGTTTCATCTATTCTATAAATTGCTGATTTATGAAAAAATAGTTGTTCTAATGCATCTGGCAATACAGAGACAGTTAATCTTTCTAGCATAATATATAAGCAAGGGCTGCACCGCCATTACTCATTTAGAACTACCCAGGGGGTATGTGTAGCTTGGAGATAGTTATGAAAGCTAGTAACCCTACCTACCCCCACAACGCTCTACGCTCCTATTAGACCGGGACCTGCTGTTTAATGTGAATTCCGAACCCCTGCAAACATACATGGCACCACCGGAAATCAACCCGAAAAATATGGTACCGAACGCTAAAGTGTTACCCACTAGGCCACCAGGCCTCTTTAAAATTAGTTGTTATACAGCAGAACCTCTATAAGTCGAACTTCAAGGGGACCAAATAATTCGGGTTATGGAGTTTCAACTTACGCGGATTTTGTAAGGAAATATTTGATTTATAGAGGTTTAGATTCTTTCTAACTTATTTTGGGTTAGGTAAAATAAATAAAAATTCAAGTTACAGAGGTAATAAACATGTTTATATGCAACTTAAAAGTTATATTATATACTACAATAAAGAATAAAAATAATCCCGAAACAACCTTAAAATTAAAAATATTATGTATTATTATTATTATCACAATTATTTTTATTATTATTATTATTATTTTTTTTTTTTTTTGCTTTAGACAATTCGATCATTCTCCATCTATCGCTAGAGTTCAAACGAAATTAATAGCAATAATAAGAATTATAATTATAAGAATTATAATAAGAATATTTCATAGAATTGGTTATTCTATTTGACAATGCCTTAAAGTCGGTAACTTATTTTTCTTTGAAGTATAGAGGTAATTAGTTTCGAATGATCGAGTTGTAAAATCGAACATTGCTAATATTCAAGATACAGAAGTCCAATTTTTTTTCTTCGAGTTACGGAGGGAAAATATATACCAAAATGGCTTGTGAGGATTGACTAATTATTTCAACATATAGAGGGTTGAAATTTCGAGTAATGGAGGTTTTGGGGCTTGAAGGGAAGAGAACAAAAAATTGTTCCGAGTTTTGGAGGTTTTCGACTTATCGAGGTTCTACTGAAATTAATATTTTCATATTTCCTCTTTTTCTAATTAGCGGAAGAAAGAGTGAAATACTAGCCAACGTACTATAAAAATCAAATTATGAAATCTCGCTTAAATGTTACATACAAAGTAAGTTAATTATTGCTATTCATTTCATCATTTGTTGCATTTTCTATTGGACGAACCATTAGCTGAGGCTTAAATAGGAAGCCGAAGCAAATTAACCTCAATAGGGATGTGAACCATTTTTCTGCGGATAAGAGGTGCCATCGATTTTTATTAAATGGCTTTGCTCATCACAAATTTTTTTTTCTTCCGCCGCTATAGATAGATAGGCCATGCTTCAGGGAACGGCTGGTAAAGGTAGGACGCAAGGAATGTGGTGCTGTCTAACGAAGGATATTTCGATTCGATTGAGTTCGATATGATTAATGTTGCTATCGATTAGAAGTGATTTCGAGGGAGCTCTATAAGCGAGTATTAAAGTCAGAGAGCGGAACCCATATTTCACGCTCGTGCTGTCAAAAGAGTTGGGAAGATATCTGCGTTATTTTAAGATAACATCGAAGAAAGTGGATTGAGTTACTTGAATATTCTGTGAATTTCGATCATACGTGTTGCGTAGATAGGCATCGATTTTCTGTCAGAAACATTTTTCTTTTGTTTTATTAATGAAAAAATTGTTTTAAAAATGTATTATTTTTCTAGGTTAAGTTTACTTTTGTTCATAAATCTCTTTAAAATACTTCAGAATAATCCGATACTATTTTCTAGGTTTAGATATTAAACAGACTTAGCTGTTTTTGTTTCTTATCCCGCTAGTTAAAAGTAACATCTAGACCATGTTAGTAACCAAGTAACCAAGTTAGTCCAAGCTAGTAAGTTAAAAACATCTAGACCAAGCCGACGATCCCGTGTGGCCTTAAGATCGAAGGGAAAGGGGGCAGCTTCTGTTGTGATGGCACTCCCGTAGGTAGAAGTCATGACGCATAAATTTTTACGGGATAGTGTTGTCAACCCCACACATGTCTGGATAGTTAGGTTTGATTTCAGTTATCTTGTTATCTCTTCAGTTATCTTGTACACACTTTAGGTTAATTAGACCGGGTTTAAAGTAGATTCCGAACCACTACAAACATCCATTGCAACGCCGGGACTCGAACACGAAACATACGGCACCTAGAGCCAGTCAACCACCCTTCAGGCCCCAAAAATAGACTTAATAATTACATTAATGTTATAAAATTTAGAGAATTGCACCATAAAAATCATGTATTGTAATTTTTGATTTACAAATTAATTTAATGAACTAACTAAGATTTTGTGTGTTATAGTTGAATTCATGATTGTGTGATACATACCAGCAACTAATGTAACCCTGGTACTAAATCACTGGTAATAATTCATCTTGCAACATGGTAAATTTAGAACGCAGTTTCTCCAGTACATGATTTAACAATTGAGCAACACCATTACCTCGTTTAATGTGATTAATAGTGATAGTGATGGCAAAAGTGTATTTAATATTGACGATCAATTTTTTTATGCAATAAAATTTTTTTTACTATAAAATGAAAGTGGTACGCATATATTTTAAATTATTCTAGCATGACTCTATTCCTTTGTTAATTGTTCTTACATTTTGCAAAATATATTCGCACATAACAATATTTTTAGGCATCTATTCGTATTTTGAGTGAAGGCTAGATACCAAAAAACTTTAAGACGAAAATTGATATATCTTGTCAGCTATAAAAAACTTTAAAATAATTTAAGACCCTAGTTCAGATAATTATTAATTTTTTTTTTTTTTGGGGGAGATTAAATTAAAGAAAAAAATAATTTTACATCCTACCTTAGAATTTTCCATGCTAAATTCCATAACAATATGGAATATATCCTATATTGAATCCTATAACTTATCTTTTATGTATTTCAAATTTTGTCCTCGATGAATGTCAAGAATCTGTATACCATAAGTCAAAGCAATTTAAGAACAATTCAACAATTCAGTTCAGATACTTATCAGTTTTTCTTTGATGAAGACTAAATTAAATTAAAAAATAAGTTCCATTGGTATTTAGGATTTTGTATGATGCAATCCATAACTATATTGAATATATCTTATGAATTGTCTTTTAAGTATATCAAATTCTGCATTGTTTGTCCTTGATGAATTTTGGCACTCGTGCTCCACAAGACAAAGCAATTTTAGAACAGTTGAATCCAAACATTCAATTCAGATAATTATTAGTTTTTCTTTAAAGAAGATTAAATAAAAGAAAAAATAAGTTTCATTAGTAATTAGGATTTTGTATAATATAATCAATAACTATATGGTATATATCCTATTAATTATCTTTTACACATCTGAAATTCAGCTTTGTATGCCTTTGATGAATGTCAGCAGGTCGTGTCTCATAAGTCAAAACAATTTTAGAACTGTTCAATTAAACAATTCAGATTATATAATTATCAGTTTTTCTTTGATGAAGATTAAATTAAATTAAAAAATAAGTTTAATTTCTATTTTGAATTTTGTATGGAATAATCCATAAGTATGTGGAATATATCCGATGATATATGAAATATATCCTATTATCTCTTACATATATCAAGTTCTGCTTTGTTTATCCTTGATGGCTGTCAGCAGTCGCGTCCCACAAGTCACCGTGATGATTTAAGGCCCCCTTAAGACGCTTTTTGATCTTTCTGCTGCGTGATATCGGCATGCGACACAAAAGCAGTCGCGGCGCAATTTGTTTGCGGCATCCCCCAATAATGAACCCGTCGGTTCAGGATACATGCTCTCGCTAACAGGAACACCGGAGTAGACAAAAAAACAACAACGAAGCATGATATCGGAAGCTACTATGCTGTGGGAATATCATCTGGCAGTTTTACATTATCCAATTTGTTTTGCAGCTATAACTTGCCTGAATTTCTCTTTTTGTAATCTCACTTTTTGAATTTTTGTTATTTACTGCTGAATATCATATCAATAGTTTCAGCCTGTCAATAACATGCTTGTTTCCCTTCATTTTTTTTTTTTTTTTTTTTTTTTTTTTGTAAAATTACATTATGTTCCTTTTTTAAAAACAGTCATTGATTGTCATTATTATTATTATTATTATTATATTTTTTCAGATATAAGCGTTTACCTATAAATTTACCTTGTCATATTTTTAAAACTATTTCTTCATTCATGTTCAACAACAATTGCAATTTATCAATAAATTTGACATTCATTTTATCTTGGCAATTAAAATGCACATGTATTGAATGAACTCTCAGCTGTTTGATAAATGCAATGATATCAATATGAGCATATTTTCTGTAAGAATAATCTCCAGAAAAAAGACTATCTACATATTTTCTGTAAGAATTATCACCAGAAAAAGGCTGTCTACGTATTTTCGGTAAGAATAATCTCCAGACAGCATGAAAAAATATTTTAAAAGTGCAACAGTTCATGATAGAGTAAAACACTCCCTTCGAAATTATAAAATTTGTTTTCAATGTCACAAATTTTTCACGACCATTAGGTTTGACACACATTTAGTAAATAGTTTGTACGGAGCATAAATGCTGTCCTACTACCAGACGAAAAAATTATCTTAGTTGCACAGAACCAATCATTTATTAACATAGTTAAAAAACACTCTCTACTTTCAGAAGGAAGGTATTTGTAATGTGCAGATCTGTATTCTATTTTTTTGTTATTTATATGAAAAAAAGAATCATCAAATGCATATTAACAATACAAATTAATACTAAAATATAATTTAAAAAGAAAAAAAAAAAAACAGATGGCTGTTAAAAAAAATGGCTGAAAAAGGCTGAAAAAGAATTCAACAAATATTATATCATGACATTAGCGCGAATGTTATTAGATGCGAGGTAGCATCTTCTAGTGACGAAAATGATTTTGAACAAGTTCTTCCCATGATAATCCGCTCACTCAGTTATAATTAATAGTTTTAAATGTCCTCTTTGGAAAATGCAAAAGCAGAAAAAAAAAAAAAAAAAAACATTTTAAAATGTTCTGGTGCTGGAATCCAATTTTTTGTTTGTTTGAAAAACCCATTTCCAGCTACATCGTGAAGTTTTGATTTACCTACTTTCTATTTGGAACTTTCTTTTTTAATACGGTCTTCATTTACCTCATAAAAGAATTTTTTGTGTTAAAAACAACATATTTTATAGCTACTTATAAAGTTTCAGGTTATTTTTTTATATGATTTCTTTTATGCGATTTCTTTGTCACGCTCGAATACGGGTATGTGTGTACTGTACTGTGAGAGTGCACTATACTTTTCGAACAACTTGAATGTAATTTTTTTTCTCGAACCTCATTTCACAAAATCCTAGATGCAAATAAAGTAATTAAACAAAGTTTAATAATTAAAATATATTAGGCTGGAAATTGAGACCATTCTTAACAAACATACATCAGCAATAATAAAAAAAGTATACAATCATAGTTTTTGATTTAGATTGATCACAAGAAAATATTGATATATTTCAACATATTTTTGAGCTTTTTATATGTGATGTATAACTTATTACGTTGAAGTAATATGAATTTATATGTTTAAATAAAACATATGGGTTTATATACAGAATAAATTTACATATGGGGATTCATATACAGAATAAATTTACATATGGGGGTTCATATACAGAATAAATTTACATATGGAATACATATATCAATTTCCTCTACTGGAACACTTTCAAACAATTTGCGATAAAACTAATTTTTTTGTATAAATAAATTGATTAATAACATGTTTAATGATGAAATATGGTCAGAAACTTTGAAGGAAAATAACTTCTTGCTGTTATAAAGTAAATGTTAATTGTTCTAAATAATAATAATAATAATAATAACAATAATAATAATAATAATAATAATAAAACAATCTTTATTTTCTACAAAAGCAAACTTTTAAAACATTTTAAAAATGTTGTTATAAATTTTGAAGGAGAATATAAAAATAAATTGGATTCCCAAACAAATAAAAACAAAAACTGGAGAATATGTTTTTTAACAAATATTACACGAATATATATTTCATATATATTCCATATATATCTTCCAAAGGGTAAAATTGCTAGTATACTTTTATGTATTTTATACTTAGTTTAGACAGTAACTTTATCACTCAGATAACTTCACTGGTTTCAACATTAACTTTATTGTTAAGCATTTAAATCCTTTATATGTTTTTTTTGTTAGTTACTGATATAGAATAATTATGGTGCAAATGTAACACTTGTAGATGTAAAAATGTATTTGTTTTTATAATGAATTCAAAAAAACCATTGAATGGGTTTCCAAGATTGATAATTGAGTCTTAAAAAAAAAAAATAAATAGAAAACCCAAGAATCTTTGTACACTTTACTTGTTTTTAAAATGAACTTTTAGAAGTAGTGAATGTTGTAAAATTTTAAAAGAATTACTTGGCAATTAAATATTTCATTTGTATATAAATAAATATTAAATGTACGAAATGTTAATTGCAGAAGCAGGATATCTACCATAGAATGCTTGTAATTCTAAATTTTCAAAAATATTTGAGTCACTCTATAATAGGTAAATGTTTGGTTCTTTAATAAATATTAACTAATAATTTAAAAGTAAAAAAAAATATTCATAAAAAATACACCTTTTAAATAAAAGAAGTTAATTTTTTCTTAACTTTAAAATAGAGGAAACACGAGAATTTATATTAAGAGAACGAAATTGATTTTTTTATAATGTTCTATTCACTCATGTGACAATTGAATTGTAAGAAGGGAATGCAATTGAAATGGGATCAGGAAATAAAACAAAAGTGTGATGTGCAAATATTTGCAATTTCAGAGTTATAAAGCAAATTTGAACAGCACTCTCTGATCGGTATTCTTACTGTATAGAAAGAGGATTGAATGTGATTTTTCAATGCATTTAGTTAATTAAAAATTTCATCAAGATTGTCTATAAACTAGTGGATTTCAAATAGCTGCATATTAACATGTTATGAGCTTGAAAAGGGACGAATCATCAGGCGATGAAACTTATGTTTCTTATTGCTTGTAGTTTAATTCCATGACAGTGACGCAAATGTGGATGCAATGAGCTCAAAAGAAAAAAAAGGATGGGAATCTCATCCATATGACAGTGTCAAACTATGTTTGTATAAAATGAAGTCTCAATGCCTTGTATAACGTTTAAAAGCTGCTACTAACCATTATAACAATGTTCGGCTTCCTCAGAACACCGAAAGTTTTGCAATATGGATTGTGTCGATATATTCCTTCATAAAAAATATCAATGATTCCAGCAAAAAGGAACTTATCAGCAAGTTTGGGATGGCGACTAATCGCTTTTCTGTTGACTCACACTTCGTTCTAAGGTAGCAAGATGATCAAATATTAAATAGATAATATAGAGGTGAAGGGCATCTTACCTTTGCATTATACAGAATCATAAAAGATAATTGGAATCAATATCAATAAAGATTTGATCAGAATCAGAATCAATAAAGATTGGATATCATGAGTCATCATGGCTGATCAGAATTGCAATTATCCAAGTTCACTCTCCAACGATTCTCAAACCAGGAAGTTTTGGAGTCTAAGTGTTATCTTTTCTTCAAGATAATTGTTTTAATGTCCATCCTCATGTGATTGGAATTGTTTAAGCTTATTCTCCATGAAACAGATATAGCTTCTTTCTACGACTGTCCATTCATCGGACATTTGGGAATGTGTAGATTTCATGGTGGGATTTCAAGTTCTAGCGTAGGATTTCAATGGTGGACAAGTCGCTGACCCAGTACGTAAAATGTTTGCTTGTTGTTGCTCTCTGGTGGTAGATATATCTGTAATGTTGTTCTTCAATCACACATTCATGATGTGTTTCATTTGATACAAAAATGTGCAAAAGGTCGAATAATAACATGAAGTGATTTCACCAATTACGGGTTTCCTTCGGTCAATATTGCTTTTTTTCTGTAAATTCATTAATAATTTATTTGTACCATTGCATATTTGGAATGAAATTCAAGTTTTTCAATTTTATTTTAATATTTGTCTATATGGAATAAAATTCATTCACTTACGGTCATTACTTCACATTGCCATATTTATCTCAAATATGATTCCTGAGGCTAATTCCATAGACCTTGAATACGACTAAGAATTGAATTGTAAAACTCTCATATGATATTAAATGCACCCTTCCTCCTTTAGAAATCTTCAGCGAATCTAGAGAAATTCAGGTTATTGATAACTTGTAGGAATTTTATTCTCTAGTGAATAATACACAATACGACTGTTTACTCATAATAGTTTAAGATCTGGATCCCCAGTTCTTGATGCTCCAATTGTCTGGAATGTTTTGGGCTGGAAAACCATGCTTGCTTAATGGGTCTAATCCGATTGGATAAAGTGTGAAAATACATCCTCCAAATTAATCACTTTTCTAAAGTGTATCTGTAGGAAGTCAAGAATATCAAAATCATGACAAAGTCGCTATCATGCTTAGCAGGTGCAGGATGATGTTGGGAGGATACGTTTGTGAGAGTATCATTCCAGACACCTCTGGAGACGATGCTTAGCATTCAAATCAGTTAAAACTACTCTGCATTAATGTGTAATTTTTTTCTAACTTTATTACCGGGGTGTCCATATGTTTGGTTATTGTTGCTGCCATTCTAGCTTTGGCCATCTTTTTATGGTCATCACGTCACCTTTTATGGCTACGTTTTTATGGTCATCATATCCCAATCTACTTCATTATCCGAAGATATTCTTCCTTCCGCATTGCTTCTTAGCCATTATTGTACTTGACAAATCATTACTTTTAAGTCAATAGCTTGAAAAACAACTCACTACTTTAGCTTTTATGGTGATAGATGATCCAAGAATTTGTTCTCTTTGACGATCTGTAATGTTTGATACTCCACGTTATAAGAAAGAAACCGTAATGACCAAAGTTTTATAGTAAGGAGCCAAGAGAAGAATACTAAATACATTTTTTGTAAGCAACAAATATTGGTAACTACACTTGTATGTGTGCATGGTGTATGAATTTTTGTGATTTCCTGAATAACTTTTTTTTTTGTCTTGTTTTTATAATTTTTTTTTCATTTCCTCAGCTATTGCTTTCATCTCTTGATATACTCTGCAGTTATTTGATATTCAGATTTGTCACTGTCAATAATGGGCATTAGGATTTTGAATTAATTTTTGGATTTATTTTGATGTGATTCAGTAAAAGATGCATGGAAGTTTTTAATGAAACGAAAATTATTTTATAGCATTGATAAAAAATATGTTTGCACTTTAATCATGCTTTGTTTTTATTGGTCACCACTTTTGTCTATTGCTATAGGAGTTTCTGCTACATATGCATAAATATATACTATATATATATAATAATGTATAGTTTGTATTGAAATTACATTTAATTGACGAATTCAATAGAATCCTGTTTAAAACTATTAGATCAGACCTATTACCACCAACCGTATAATTTTCCTCAATTGAATTTGAGTATTTAATTAATGTATTTTTATTTATGTACTGGGAGGTTTTCTGAAATGAAATTACTTTTGAGTAACACTAACAAAAATTTATGACTTAAGGCAGTAAATAAAAGAATTAGAATAATCCATCATAAGAAATCTCAGTCAAAACCAAATTACCATTTAACCGAAAGAACCAAAACAAAGATTAAAATATAGTACTTAAAAAACAATAAATTGCTTCATTCAACTAAATAAGCAAATAAATATGTGACATGCATTAAATAAAAAAAATGTCCAATTATTTTTACCATCATTTAATTTAATTTCGAGGGTTTTAGAGTATCAAAATTAAAATTTAATATCCTTATAGCCAGCTTTAAATAATTCTTGTGATAATGATCAAATTTTCAGGGCCCTGAATGTTTAATTACAAACAACTGCAGTCACCCGGGCATGAAATGAAACATTTTCTTTTTCAGTATATCTCGGCATTAGTAAGAGATTATTCTTTTGCTACTGCAAGTAGCAATCTGTGAGGCAAGGGTAATTGAAGTAATTGTTTAGAGACTGTTGGAGTCTCTACTATGGTCACATTGTGTATGTTATATAATCGTGATGTGTTTATATAGACGTATCTGTAGTAATACAGCAGACAGATTGGCATTCCATTATGTATACAGTGAATCCTATACTAATAGAGCCTTTATTTCTTCAGACATCTGTTGTATTTTATTGTGCTCCCTTTTCTGAATTGCTTTCCAGCCTTAGTTTATTTCATTCGTGCTTATAATGGAGAAATTAGTATTTATGGAATAAATTCGTTTGTATATTGTTGTTATTCTTAGACAATAAAAATTGTCTAAAAATAATTGTTCTTATATTACATATTGTTCTTATTTACAGTGCAGTAAATGATATGATACATAAAAGTTTAAAGAATTTAAGTAAAAAAATATACTTGTTCATCCTTTTATCTATATATTTTAGTTTAAGAATAATTTTCACCACATTTTTAAGTGCAATTTTGAAACTGCTATTAAGTCAGTTTTTAGTGGCATGTTGTGAGTCAACATTTAAAAAAACGTACTAGGGCTGTTTAGTCAATCTCTTTATGGAAACTGGATTTCGAAGAGGAATATATAAAAGAGCCTTTTATTTATCATTGGTATTAATAACAGAATAAGAAATGGTATATATGTATAATTTTATAATATTAATAGTGTAATAAGAAACTTATAGCGAAATATAAATTTACAGTGAAAAACTGAAAAATCTATTCATTTTTTTTTTCAGTTTATCAATACTCAATACCCCATCCCATGATAAATTTGATCATATGCCGCAGATGGAGGGTGAATTTATGGTTTCAAAAGGAAATTATAGTTATTAAAGTTTTACGTCGAATACTAAAATATTAAAAACTAAACTTTAATCTTAAATTTTCTAATATTAATGATTTAAAAACTAACTTTTAATATTTTGTTATATTTGATGCTTAATAAATTTATCTAACCACAACAAAAAAGCATATTTTTCTTTTAAGTATTCAATTTTGTCATAGTTAAAAGTATATTTTTTTGTCATCAAATTTATTTATATTTTTGTTATAATTAAAAGTAATTTTTTTTTTTTGCCTTCACATATATTTATTTTTTGTTGTAATTAAAAGGTTATTCTTTATGCCTCACATTTGTTTATTTTGATCACAATATGATACTTTCTCTATGCAAATAAATGAGAACTAGCATTTATTCTCACCGAAATGATTTATATAATTCAAAACACTGTTTGCAATGATGTATTATAAAGGAATAAACAAGAAAAACAGCAGTGCCAAAGTCATAAAATATAGAATAAGAAACTTTATGAAACAATATTTAAAATGAAAAAGAAAATGAGTAAACTGATTTTCAAATGTAAGCCAACCTTATTTCCCAGTTGTCGTGCTGGGGAAAACAGCAAATTTATAAACAAATATTTAATATCCTAATTATAACCTGTCCGCTATAGATCATAATAAAATTTGAAATTTTCGTGTTCTTTTATAGTTAGTACTTGTTGCCATTAATAACTGCCCCTCCATATTTCATATGGCCCTCGATATGCTACATAAATAAATAAATATATATATATATATATATATATTCAGTAACTTATACTTATTATAGTATTCTTATTCTTTTTCACTATAATTCAGAGACACTGAAATTGACTCGATTTGAAAAAGTGTTTATTAAATTTATTAAAAATCCCAAAAAATAATATTCTTTTTTTTTCACTTTTTATATTATTATATTTTTTAATCACTTACAAAGTTAAATAGGAAATGTTTTAAAATAATACTAACATTTTTTTTTTATTCAAACGCGTGTTTTTCCAATTATTTAATATATTAATAGAATCCTTATCCATTATTCTTAATTCATGGACATGAGCGTATTTAGATAACAGACATACCACTCGTCTGCGAAGCCACTTTCGGCCATTTTCAAGCTATACATATTGTTTTTCATATAGATCATATTTAATAAATTTATTGTGCTTGTGTTAATGGGAGATTATACTTTTGCTAGATATTTAACTTATCTAAAAAAAATAAATTTTAAAGTTTTGCAAATATATGCATTTACATTGTGAATTAAATAAATATATTATTCTTAGATTTAATTGAGTAGAAATTTCTTTTTTGAAAGGTAAAGTTTCAAAATATTTCATCACCCATATTAATTTTTTTTATGCTGTAATGTAAAAAAAAAAAAAAAAATGTTGCTTTTTTTTTTTTTAATTTTTTTTTTTTCTTTTTGACGTTATACGCATAGAAGAGAAAATACCTGGGTTATTATTGCGATTGAGAAATTTTTATTAGTTATTTTGCGAGAATAATAAATTAGAATTTGGGAAATATTTATCATTATATTTCTTTTATAATCTGTATATTACTCTATTGCTTATGTTTTTACAATGCTTTCATTGCTATTTTAGGTTACAGATATCCCAACATAAGCCGTGTTATGTGTGAAATGTAATGATAATATCATAAAGACTAGAAAATTTCCTAAATAGTATTTTGTTGAATAATTTAAAAAAAATTTTATTACATATTGAAGTAAAATATAATAACCTGTTTGAAATCGAAAATAAAATATGCATTTCTTTTATTAGAATTTCATTTCGATAAGAAATGCAAGTGAAAAAGAGAAAATGCATGAATAATAAAATAATAATAAAAAAACAACTCTAGTTTTAAGAATTTAAACAAAAATATATTGAGTACATTGATATTACTTCAACAAAACTTGAAGAAAACAGTGAAAAAATAAATATCCAACCTAATGGTAGGAAACCTACATATATTAAATTAATAATTCTACGTATTAACATAATTTAACCACAATACTCCATTAAACTGCTTCTGAAATGTATAGCTTAATCAGGGTGAACAGATGTTATTTTAATGTAAAATTCATGTTTTTTTTTCTTTTTGAATTATTGCAATCAGTGTATTGCTTTACATAACATTTGAGACTACGCATACATCTGTGCAAAAAGAATCCAAATTAATTGATATTGAAACAGTTACCACCTTCATCTATCTCTTACTAAAATAATTTTACTTAAAACAATGACACCATTATTTTCGTATTTTAAATAATCTTATTTTGTCACTTTTCCTGGTTGTAATGGTTATAATGATGGTTTAAGATGGTTTTAACTTAAATATTACTTTAAAATTACTGAGTACTGGAAAATATAGATTGATTGGGACATCTATAAAATGTTCTTTGAAGTTATTTTCAATAGTTAAAATTACAGCCAGTTGCAAAGAAAGGATAATTTGAAATCACCAGCATATCTCAGGATAACTGCCATTACATTCAATTGATGAAATGAAAACAGCCTTCTCTGACAGCCTGAATTAGCACGCTCATTTTGAGATGGAGGGACTTAATGGAGTTGTACGAATGAGAAAATGGAGTGCCATCCACTTCCCTAATGTGTTCAAACAGACTATAAATGGGGGTGCGACATGGAATTTGTTACAAGAACATCTTCCTGGAAGACTCAATTCCAATAAATTAGTGCTCCCGGATTGAATCAAACTTTCTTTTTTTCGTCAGACAAATCATTGTTTTAATTCTAATTTAATTTCCTCCATTAATTAACTCAGTACTGGGTGTACACACACACACACACACACACACACACACACACACACACACACATATATATATATATATATATATATATATATATATACATATATATATAGTTTTTTGTTTTGTTGTTTTCTGATTCACATATGAAATAATCACTATGTAGCGTAGTATTACATTTAAATTAATTCCTTCTAGGCATAAGATATTTTAAAGTAGTGCCACTTTGTATGTTTTATAAATTATTTATAACTTTTGCCCGAATTAATGCAAAATATTGTACAATTATCTTTAAAAGTGGTTTAAAGTAAAACAGGTAAAAGCAGAAAAACATTAGCTGACATTTAATTAGGTAAAAAAAGCATACCTTTATAGTATGCCTACGCATTTCATTTAAACTAAGGATACGTGTTTACTTATGAACTAAACAGAACACGTTTTGTGAAGTTACTCACAATTAAAACAGACAGACAAATAAATAAAAGAAGTTCAATATTAATTATAATCAAATATTTAAGTTGTCTTGTATGCATTTTTTCTTTTTAAATTACTTTATCACATGCCAGCTTTTACAGCACATACAAGGTAATTTACAATATTTAATTATTTGCTCTTATTTTATTCGAAAAGTTTCAAAAGATCTTGATGTATCTCTATCTTCACACAGGATTGGATGCATTTCTATTCGAATTACTGTACTGAATACTGATACTGCATTTCTATTTTCTTTATTTTATTTTATAGAATAAAATATCTGCAAAACTATTTGCAGATATTGTACAAATTTACATCTTTAGAATCCTTTACAAATATTGTACAGTTTTGTATTTGTAAATCCATTTACATATTGTTGTACAATTTAATTTAAATAATAAAATATTTGTAAAGCTATTTGCAGATATTGTACAAATTTACATCTTTAAAGCCATTCACAAATAATGAACAGATTTGAATCTATACATTATCGGTACATTTACAGATAATTACAGGTTTGATTTTAAAGAGTAAAATATCTGTAAAATCTTTTATATATATTTTACAGAATTTACATCTGTAAAGTCATTTAATAGTATTCTACTGATTTGCACTTCAAAACTATTTACAGATGGTATGCATATTTGAATCTGTAAAATTCATTTCCAGCACAATTTATTTTTAAAGAAGAAATATCTGTCTGTATCAATTTACTCTTTAGCCTCGCCCTGAATAGAGAACACAAGGTCGAGTGATTTTCGCTCCGAACGTCTCCGGCTGACCGCGAAAACCAAACTACTTTATCTCTGGCTGTGAATGGAAGCAGGTTGCAAATGGGGTTCCTTTAATGCGGATAAGACCGACTCCAGCCTGTTTTGTATGGTTTGTCGTTCTTCTTACCTCATGTGCACAACTTAGACTAAACAGACAAGTACCTAAAGTGTAACGGTGATTTCGAACTACAACAAACATCCATGCCCGGGTTCGAACCTGATGCCTGTAGTTTTTTTTTCACATTTTTTATTAGAATCCGTATTCTAAATACTCACTTCTAACTGAATGACAATAAATGATTGTTGTATTTTCGTATTATCAGTGTTTATTATTGTATTTTCGTATTATCAGTGTTTATTATTGTATTTTCGTATTATCAGTATTAATTAATGTATTTTCAAGAAAGAGATTGAAATTGAACTTAATCTTCTGAGATAAATTTCTTTTGCTTACAACAAAACTGGTAAACTAGAAATTATTGGCTGCAAAAAATCATATTTTGGGCAGTAAAATATTCCAAGAAAATTTTTAATAGTGAAAATCAATTTTTATTTCACAATTATTTATTGGAACCTATGTTCTAAACGCCTGCTTCTAATGATGATTGATAATGATACAGATTGATTGCTTATGTAGTGCTTTGTACGAATTTAAATGATTCTTTGCTAAGAAAATATTCAAAATATTTTTCCTTTTTCATAACTGTTGTTCTTTACTACAGCCATCAAATTAGATCTACTGTTCTCCAAAATATTTCGAGATATTTTTTAAAAAAACTTACCATGATACTTTTAAAAACAATAAATTTTCTCACATAAAATTCACTTTCTTGAAATATTTTAAGGGAATTATAGGATATTCAATTACTCCATGAATCTATAAGTTTTTTTTTTTGAGCAGCGAAAATACTGCGCACCATGATAGATGATAGGCGAGCGCAGTAGCTGCTGCGAGGATAGAGGGCAAGATTTTCAACCATCCATCAAAAATAGAAAGTTTTTGGGGGGCTTTAAAAATATTACTCGTAGCCTCAAAATGCATACATGTCGGAATTTAGAAATAGAGCTTTTAAGGCCACAATGACGTATGAAAATATTTATTACAAACACCAGATTCATCTTCTACGTTTTTGTAGTTTTAACATCGTTAATCTTTTTTACGCGGACGCAAATAAATATTCAAATAAAAGAAAGATAAGTAATAAAAAACAATATTTTGGCAAAGAAATATTTTTTATTATTACTGAAGTTTACAGAATAGGATCCCATTCTTTTGTACCATGAATAGGAAGATGAAGCTCGTTTTATAAACAGCCATTACTTCATAAGCAACGAAAATAAAAAGCAATGATAAAATGAAAAAAAAAAAAATTAAATAAAAATTATGAAGTAGTTGCTTTTGATAAAATATTAATTTCCTTTTATATTAATTAGTTAATAGTGAGACTACCATATATGAGCGTTCCGTAAAATGCTACGAATCACTGTCAATCAAGTTAACTACTGCCATGAGGTTCAGAGGTGGGCGAACAACATACGTGCTGACATTTGTCAGGATATATAGTGCGATGTATATATATGCAAGATGTTTATAATAAATGTCCCACTTTCAAAATGTTGTAAAAAAAGAAAAACTCATCGCAATAAATTCAAATTTTACTTGAAGGTACTTGAACGCGATATGGCATTAAAAAAAAAGTCCCAAAAAAGTTACACCGATTTTTCCTGTCCAATTTGGTATGTCCGTGGTCCACTAACAGTGTCACAACTGTTGAATGACTTGGAAGTCCATTTCTTCTGTCAAAAATCCGAAACAATCAAGCCCATTGAACACTGCAGTTAATTTATTGCACAACACATGCTAAATACGTTGTCATTTCAATTCAAAATATCACTGGTAGCCGAATACACTTTCTTTATGTCATTTACAGTGCCATCTATTAATACACTTTGTAACTATGTTTGATGCCGTACCGTTTCCCCTTCTTCATGTATCTTCAGTTCAAATGCGAACTCATTGTGACGAATGGTTCTTTTTTTACTGCAGTTTTTACTTTAATTATGATTAACCTGTATATCGATGATTTTTAATTGTTGAAACATGAATTATTATTATAATAATTGGTTTACAAAGCTTTTTATGTAATTAATAAAAAAGGCTAATATAATATTATTCTTATAGTGTTCGATACTAATTTTGATAAATTCTTAGTGTTCATGAGGAAGGTTATTTAAAATCCTAAAAGAAGAATAAATAAAATCAAATGTATTCATACAAAAAAATTTTTGGGTTTTAAAGTAGGATTTTAAAAATGAAAATATACATTTTATCATATAATTAATTTTTAAACTTATATTTTAGTCATTTTATAAACCAAAACTTTTATTTCTTAAAGTAGTAGAGATGGTTGAAAGAATTATTTTTAAATAATATTAACATATTTGTAAAAAAATATCATTAAATATTCATATATTTACACAGTTTTTAAGAAAATTTATTGCAGTAATTTTCCTTTTACACTGATTTTCCATAAAAAATTTATTCATTTTGTGATATTAGATAAACAAGAAATCAACAAATAAAAAAAAAATGTTTAAAAAGTATATTCATAGGCATACATTTCAAAAAATTTCTTGAAGGAATATTATGTGTTTTATAAAGAACAAAGTGTATATTTTAAATTGTAGAACATTAAATTGTTGTATTTAATGGAACTTATAATAAAGTCTCGTTGGTTAAAATTTAAAAAAAAGAGAGATCTTATTTTTCAAAACATGCAAACGTGCTTTTCTCAAATTGCAAAAGTCTACGTAAAATTCATAAATTCTTCTTTTGTAGCTTACAGGTAACTTTTTTTTCCTGAAAAATAACTTAAAAGGATTTGTGCTACTTATAAATGAAATGCTCGGAGTAAATGCGTTTAAAACAGGTATGTCTCGGTGATGTATAATAGAATTTGTAATTGACATTAATTTTAAAAGAACGGGCATTGCAGAATTCTTGTTTTAAATTACAGAAAGAAAAACAGCTCAAATAAAAAAATCATTTGAATTTAAATTAATTCCTACTTATTTTGGGGATTTTCGGTACATGCTGTTGTTTACCACGCTACGATTCGTTACAATTATTAAGAGCATTAATAACAAGGTCGTTAACGATTCAGAAAAGGAAAAAAAAAAGTGTAATCGCCTTTTTCTCTCTGATTAAAATAGTAATTATGATTTTCCCGAGGAAAAGATGCTGCGGATTGTTTTTTTGAAAAAACAAAAGAAATGTGAAATGCTTCTGGGAATTTAAATAATTAGGTAAATTAATCCTTGTTAATTTCAAAGTACTTATTCATAAGCTAAGAAAAGTTCAAATCACACAGCTTTGAGCCTTTTATTACTTATTTTTCCTGTTTCATTTTACCATTTTTTCTTGTGATAAATAGCTGCATAATTTATAAATGGGATAAAAACATGAAGTTTTCGTACACAGATTAAAGATTATTGTATTTTTCGCTTGCTGAAAATTTTTATGAAAAATTTAACCTTAATACAGTACTTAAAAGTGCACAAATATTTATAATTAGTATTAAAATAAAAAAAAACATTAAGTAATGTAGTGAGATTTCTTTTTGTCTATGACAAAACTAATCTTAAATTGGAGATTTCAAACTAAAACTTGTAATTCAAATGTTATTCCATTTATTCTAAAGCTGAGAGATAAAATATATAATGCAAAAATAAAAAAATAACCAACTTACTTTGAAATCCTTTTTTGAAAATAGCTATAGTTATAAGCTTTGAAAATTCATAAAATGGAAATTAATCTGAAAGGAAATTGTTAAAGAAGAGAGATATATATATAAAAAAGGAAAACATAGAAATTATAGGAAATAAAAGAATAATTTATTTAAGAAAATTCTAGGATAACTCGATAGGAAATTAATTTTAAGTACATTTGGAGAATATTATCGCAAAAGCAGTGGGAATTAGTATATATCTCGCTGGATAAGTGTATTTGAAAAAAAAAATTATGTAAGCAAAGTAATAACATTTATTTAAAAAGAAAATTTAAGAATCTGGAAATAACTTTAAATCATGCACACAATTTTTTTTTTTCAATTTTCATTTTCTTCTTGTAACATTATTTTTTTCTCACGAGAAGAGTTCTATCATTTCATTCCCATAAGAGAAGAATGTATGCAATTTGACAAATATATAATAAACCCACCACTCAAATTTGATAGAAGACGTTCTTTATTGTGGGTAGCTGTATTACATGCAATGACTGTTCGTTACTAATGACAACTACTTGTCATTCATCAGATCTGATAACACATATTCGGTATCATATATAATGAGACTCATGAAACTAGAGAATGTCTGTGCGATCTGAACAGGTAGAAACAACTAGAGTTTGAATATGATATATTATGAGTTCTTCCATAGTGATGGCTGATAGTCCACGGTCCGAGGAAGTGTCCAATCCAAAAGAAGTTAGGGATAAAATTTTTTTAAAGATTTTTTTTGTAATTATTAAAAAAAAAACTATTAATTGCATGTTATCAATTATTATAGTGTTCAGTACTAATTTAGACAACTGATTGATGTTCAAATAGAAGTTCAAGTAAAATCATAAAAGAAGAATAAAAATGTAATAAAACAATTGTATTCATGCAAAAATAATTTTGAGTTTTAAAGTAGAATTAAAAAAAATGGAAATATGCATATTGGAATATTATTAATTTTTAAACTTATATTTTAGCTATTTTACAAGCCAAAACCAGTTTTTTCTTAAAGTGGTAGCGATGGTTCTAAGAATTATTTTAAAATAATATGAACACATTTGAAAGAAATATTATTAAATAATCATAAATTAACTGAGGACATTTTTAAGAAAAGTTATTGCAGCAATTATTCTTTTTCACATAGTTTCCATTGGAAAATTTATTCATTTATGATATTAGATAAACAATACATCAACAAATAAAAGACAATGTTTAAAAAATTATTCATATGCATACATTTCAAAAAAAATTTTCTTGAAAGAATATTATGCATTTTCTAAAGAACAAAGTGTATACTTTAAGATGTTAAAAATTAAATTGTTTCAGTTAATGGAACTTGTATTAAAGTCTCGTTTGTTGAAATTAAAAAAAAAGAAAATAATATATTTTTCAAAACAAACAAACGTGCTTTTTTCAAATTGCAAGCTCTACTTAAAATTCTCGAATTCTATCTCGAATTCTTCTTCTGTAGCCTCTCAATAACTTTTTTTTGCGGAAAAATAATGTAAAAGGTTTTGTGGTACGTATAAATAAAATGCTTGGAGTAAATGCGTTTAAAACATGTAAGATTCTGTGATGTATAATAGAATTTGTAATTGACATTAATTTTAAAAGAACATTGCTTTCATTTTGAAGGGAATGAATTCTCTCTGATTAAAATAGTAATTATGATTTTCCCGGGGAAAAGATTCTGAGGATTGTTTTTTGAAAAAACAAAAGAAAAGTAAAATGCTTTTGGGAATTTAAATAATTAGTTAAATTAATCCTTGTTAGTTTCAAAGTACTTAATCATAAGCTAAGAAACGTATAAATCACACAGCTTTGAGCCTTTTTTTACATATTTTTCCTGTTTCATTTTACCATTTTTTTCTTCTTGTAATAAATAGTTGCGTAATTTTGAAGTGGGATAAAAACATGAAGTTTTCGTACACAGATTAAAGATTATTGTATTTTTCGCTTTATAAAATTTTTTTTTATAAATATCACTTTAATGCAGTACTTAAAAGTGCAGAAGTACTTATAATTAGTATTAAAATAAAAAAAAAATTAAGTAAATTAGCAAGACACAATAAGTGTTTTCTTTGTCTAGGAGAAAAATAATCTTACATTGGAGATTTCAAACCAAAACTTAAAATTCAAATAAATTATTCCACTTATTCTAAAGCTGGGAGTTAATATATATAAAGCAAATATTAAAAATATTCAACTTATTTTAAAAACCATTTTAAAAATGGTTATATTTATAAGCTTCAAAAATTCATGAAATGGAAATCAGCCTCAAAAGAAACTGTTAAACAAGAAAGAGATATAAAGAAAAGGAAAACCCAGAGATTATATGAAATAAAAGAATCATTTATTTCAGAAAATTCTAGGATAACTCGATAGGAAATTAATTTTAAGTACGCTCTGAGAATATTATCACCAAAAGAAATGGGAATTAGTATACATCTAGCTGGATAAGAGTATTTAGAACAAAAATTTTGCAGAAGCAAAGAAATGTTTATTTAAAAACAAAATTTAAGGATTTAAAAGTAAATTTAAATCATGCATATGATTTCATTTTCTTTCTAATTAGAAATTGTCGGTAGTATTTGTTCGTTATAACGAAACCCGAATATTTGGATAGTTTACTTTGTGATATTGCTGTGAATGGATTCTAAATAGAAAGCAAAACCCCATTCCATCTACAAATAAATAAATACAATTATTTAATAATAGGAATATATATTTATCAGATATAAGTATAGTAATAAAGACATTCCTCATAATTTCTTGAACCAATGAAAACATATCTAAAATCAATTTCTAATTGCATCGTGAGATTTTGATTTACCTATTTTCTATTTGGAATTTTTTTTTAATACATTCTCTATTTACAGCATAAAAGAAATTTTCAATGTGTTGCAAACAATATATTTATAGCCAGTTAAGAAGTTTCATGATATTTTTTATAACATTTCTTTCATGCGGTTTCTAAAACAGCTCAAAAGTGATCCTGTTGGAATCACTTCGATGGAAATTTTGTCCATAACCCCATTTCCCAATATCCTAGATGCAAATGAAGTGATTGAACAAAGTTCAGCAATTAAAATGAGCAGTCTGGAAGCTGAGACTATTCTTATCAAACTTACAACGGCAATAATCAAATAAGACATATAATCATTACATTTGAAAAATCCATACTACCGAACATAAACTAAACTATTGAAAGAAGATTTTGATCCTTTTTGAGTCATAAATACTTTCAGAATGAAATTTTAAACATTATATTATTACATATCAGTAAGCAGTACATCAGTATTACATGCTTAAACGCAGTATTCAGTTTTATTTCAATATTTGTATACATGGAATAGAATTCATTCAATTCCGATCATTTCTTCAAATTGCCATATTTATCACAAATATTATTCCGGAGACTGATTCCATAGTCTTGAATACGTCTAGGGGTTGAATTGTAAAACTCTCATATTTAAAACTCTATAATTTCATAATTTCATAATTTTCTCATAATTTTAAACTCTCATATTAAAGTCAATGCATCCTTCCTCATTTAGAAATCTTCATTGATTCCACAGAAATTCTGGCATTTGATAACTTGTGTGGCCTTTATTCACTTGTTAATAATACTCAATACGACTTTTTACTCTTAATAGTTTAAGATCTGGATACACAGGTCTTGATGCTCCAATTGTCTGGAATGTTTTGGGCTGGAAAATAATTCTGGAATAATGGGAGTAATCTTGTAGAATAATAGGTCTACATACATCCTCCAAATTAATAATCCTTATAGAGTGTGTCTGTAGGAAACCAATAATGCAAAAATCATGGCAGAGCCGCTGCCATGCTTAACAGGTGCACAAGGATAGTGCGAGAATACGTCTGTGAAAGTATGAAAGTATCATACAGACATACACATATATTATAATGAGGAAAATGTGGTTTCGTGGAACATATCATTATCTTTAATGCATAGTTCGATCGTATCGCTTAGCATTCTAATCCGCCAGATGTACTTTTCACAGATTTGTTGTTTGTGCAATTTTCTTCTAACTTTCTTATTAGGATATTCATATGCTTGATTATTTTTGCGTCTATTCTAGGTGTGGTTATCTTTTTGATAGCAATCACGTAAATTTCTTTGGTCATCTTTTTATAGTCACCATGTAATATCTGTAAAGCAATTTGTAGATATTGTACAGATTTGAATCTGTAAAATCTTTTACAGATATTGCACAGATTGGAATCTGAAAAGCCATTTTCATTACTGCTTATATTTTATTTTAAGTAATAACATATTTGTAAAGCAATTTGCAGATAATGTACAAAGTTACATCTTTAAAGCCATTCACAAATAATGAACAGATTTGAATCTATACATTATCAATACATTTACAGATATTTACATGTTTTATTTTAAAGAATAAAATATCTGTAAAATGTTTTATATATATTTTACAGAATTTACTTCTGTAAAGTCATTTATTAGTATTCTACAGATTTGCAATGTAAACCATCTACAGATGGTGTGCATATTTGAATCTGCAAATTCTTTTGTAGCACAATTTATTTTAAAAGAAGAAATATCTGTCTGTATCAATTTACTCTTTAGCCTCGACCAGACTAGAGCACACAAAGTTGAGTGACTTTCGCTCCGAACGTCTCCGTCTGACCGCGAAAAGCAAATTACTTTATATCTGGTGAGTGGCAGATGGTTGTAAATATGGTTCCTTTGATGAGCTGAGAAAACCGACTCTAGCCGGTTTGTTTGGCTTGTCGCACCACGATCATTTTGTGCATACGCGGCTGAACAGAACGGGACCTACAGTTTAAAGGGATTCCGAACCACATCAAACATCCATGTCGCCGACAGGATTCGTACCTGAAGCCTGTGACACCTAAGATTTTTTTCACAGTTTTTTTTTTTTTTTTTTAAATCTGTATTCTAAAAACTTGCTTCTAGCTGAATGATAAAGAATGACTGTTGTTCTTTCGTATTATCATATTATCAGTATTAATTATTGTATTTTCGTATTACCAGCAATAATTATTATATTTTCGTATTATCAGTATTAATTATTATGTTTTCAAGAAAGGGATTGAAGTTAAACTTAATCTTCTCAGATAAATTTTTCGGTCACAACAAAACTGGTAAACTACAAATTATCGGCTCCAAAAAAATCTTATTTTGTACAATAAAATATTTCAAGAAAATTTTTATTAGTGAAAACGTTTTATTTCACAATTATTTATTAGAATCTATGTTCTAAACACCTGCTTCAATTGATGATTGATAATGATAAAGATTGATAGTTGTATGTAGTGCTTTGTATGAATTAAAATGATTCTTGTCTAAAAAAAATCGATATGCAAAATAGTTTAGCTTTACTACAGCCCTTGAACTAGATCTACTGTTCTCCAAAATATTCTAGATATTTATTTAAAAAACTTATCATGGATACTTTTTAAAAAATAATAAATTTTCCCACGCAAAATTCACTTTCCTGAAATATTTTAAGTGAATTCTAGGATACTCAATTACTCCATGAATCTACAAAATTTTTTTTTTGAGCAGCGAAAATAATACGCACCATGATAGATGACAGAAGAGCGCAGTAGCTGCTGCGAGGATAAAGTGCAAGATTTTCAACCATCCATCAAAAATAGTGCGTTTTTTGGCAGAGCTTTAAAAATATTACCCGCAGCCTCAAAATGCACCCATGTCGGAATTTAGAAATAGGGCTTTTAAGGCCACAATGACGTATGAAAGTATTTATTACAAACACTAGATTCATCTTATAGGTTTTTGTAGATTTAACATCGTTAATCTTTTTTACGCGGACGCAAAGAAGTAGCTACTTTTTTTTTTTTACAATTCAAGTTTACAGAAAAGGATCTCATTCTGTTGTGACATGAATAGGAAGACGAAGGTAATTTTATAAGCAGCCATTACTTCATAAGTAATGAAAATAAACAGCTATGATAAAAAGAAAAAAAAAATTAAATAAAAATTATGAAGTAGTTGATTTTGATAAAATATTAATTTCTTTTTATATTAATTAGTTTCTTCTGTGAGACTACCATATACGAGCGTTCCGTAAAATGCTACTAATCACTGTCAATCAAGTTAACTACTGCCATGAGGTTCATAGGTGGGCCAACACCATACATGCTGACATTTTTCCGAATATATAGTGCGATATTGTTATGCAAGATGTTTATAATAAATGTACCACTTTCAAAATGTTGTAAAAAAAGAAACACTCATCACAATGAATTCAAATTTTAATTGAAGATATTTGAACGCGATATGGCATTAAAAAAAAGTTTCAAAAAAGTTACTCCGATTTTTCCCACCGAATTTGATATGACTTGCCGTGGTCCACTAACAATGTCACAACTATTGAATGACTTGGAAATCCTGTTCTTCAGTCAAAAAACCGAAACAATCAAGCCAATTGAACACTACAGTTAGTTCAATGTACAACTCATGTCAAATACGTTATCGTTTCTATTCACGATATCACTGGCAGCCGAATTCACTTTCTTGATGCCATTTACAATTACATCTATTAATACACTTTGGAAATATAATTGATGTCATACCGTTTCGCCCTTCTTCAAGTATCTTCAGTTAAAATGCGAGATCATTGTGACGAGTGGTTCTTTTTTTTTTACAGTATTTTGAAAGTGGTACTTTAATTATAATCAACCTGTATATTACTGATTTTTAATTGTTGAAACATGATTTATTGTTATAATAATAGTTATACAAAGCTTTTTATGTAATTAATCAAAATGGCTATTAAAATATTATTCTAATTTTGACAAATGCTTAGTGTTTATGAGGAAGGTCATTTAAATCATAAAAAAAAAATAAATGAAAACAAATGTATTCATACAAAAAAAAAGTTTAGGTTTTTAAAGTAGGATTTTAAAAATGAAAATATACAATTTATCATATTATTAATTTTTAAACTTATATTTTAGTCATTTTATAAACCAAAACTTTTATTTCTTAAAGTAGTAGCGATGGTTTAAAGAATTATTTAAAATAATATTAATACATTTGTAGGAAATATCATTAAATATTCATATATTTACATTATTTATTTTTAAGAAAACTTATTGTAGCAATTTTTTTCACATACCTTCCAATGGAACATTTATTTATTTTGTGATATTAAATAAACCACACGTCAACAAATAAAAGATAATGTTTAAAAAATATATTCATATGCATAAGTTTCAAAACAATTCTTGAAAGATTATTATGCGTTTCTAAAAAACAAAGTGTATATTTTAAGTTGTAGAACATTAAATTCTTTTAGTTAATGAAACTTATATTAAAGTCTCGTTTGATAAAAATGAAAAAAAAAAAAAAACCACATTTTTCAAAACATGCAAACGTGCTTCTTCAAACGTGCTTCTCTACGTAAAATTCATGAATACTTCTTTTGTAGCTTCTGAGTAACTTTTTTTTACTGAAAAATAATTTAAAAGGAGTTGTGCTACGTATAAATAAAATGCTCGGAGTAAATGCGTTTAAAACATGTATGTCTCGGTGATGTATAATAGAATTTGTAATTGACATTAATTTTAAAAGAACAGGGCTTTTTCAGGATTCTTGTTTTAAATTACAGAAAGGAAAACAGCTCAAATAAAAAAAAATCATTTGAGTTTAAATTAATTCCTTCTTAGTTTGAGAATTTTTGGTTCATGCTGTTGTTTACCATGCTACGAATCGTTACAAATACTAAGAGCATTAATATTAAATTCGTTAACGATTCAAGAAAGAAAAAAAAAGTGTAATCGCCTTTTTCTCTCTGATTAAAATAGTAATTATGATTTTCCCGGGGAAAAGATTCTGAGGATTGTTTTTTGAAAAAACAAAAGAAAAGTAAAATGCTTTTGGGAATTTAAATAATTAGGTAAATTAATCCTTGTTAGTTTCAAAGAACTTAATCATAATCTGAGAAACGTTCAAATCACACAGTTTTGAGCCTTTTTTTTAACTTATTTTTGGCTGTTTCATTTAACTTTTTTTTTCTTGTGATAAATAGCTGCATAATTTTTAAGTGGAATAAAAACAAGAATTTTTCTTACACAGATTAAGGATTATTGTATTTTTCTCTTGATAAAATTTTTTTGTGAAAAATATAACTTTATTAAAGTACTTAAAAGTGCACAAATATTTATAATTAATATTAAAATAAAAAAATAATAAAGTAATTTGGAAAGATACAGTCATTTGTTTTCTTTGTCTGGGATAAAAATAATCTTAAATTTGAGATTTCAAACCAAAACTTGTTATTGCACTTATTCTAAAGCTGGGAAGTAAAATATATAATGCAAAAATAAAAATTAAACTACTTTTTTGAAATGGTTTTTAAGAATGGATATAGTTATAAGATAGATTCATAAAACGAAAATTAGTCTCAAAGGAAATTGCTAAACAAGAGAGAGAGAGACATAAAGGAAAGAGAAACACAGAGATTTTATCAACTAAAAGAATCATTTATTGAAGAAAATTCCAGTTTAACTCGATAGGAAATTAATTTGAAGTTTTCTAGGAGAATATTATCACCAAAAAATCTAATAGAAATTAGTATACATCTCGCTGGATAAGGCTATTTGGAACAAAAATTTTACATAAGCAAAGAATAACATTTATTTAAAAACAAAATTTAAGAACTTAGAAGTAAATTTAAATCACGCATAGAACTTTTTTAATTTTCAATTTCCTCTTGTAACCTTTTATTTTCTCATGAGAATAGTTTTGCATTTCATTTACAGCGGAGCGGAATGTATACTATTTGATAAATATATAATTACATCCCATCACTCAAATTTGACACCAGACGATCTTTATTGTGAGTAGTTAAATTGCATCCAAGTAGATTTCTGTACTAATGAGAACAACCTGTCATTCAAATATGAAAGCAGATATTCGATATCATGTATAATGACGAAATTAGCGAATCACAACTCAGAACAGATAATTATTAATTTTTCCTTGGTGAAGATTAAATTAAATAAAAAAATAAATGTCCATTCTTCCTTAGAATTTTATATGATAAATTCATAATTATATGGCACATATCATATAATAAATCTTATAACTTATTTTTATGCATCTCAATTTTTGAATGACTTATAAGATATGATATTCCTCCATGAATGAGAAATATCGTATCCCATAAGTCAAAGCACTTTAGTAACGGTTCAGTTCAACAATTCAGTTCAAATAATTATTAAGTTTTCTTTGACGAAAATTAAATTTAATTAAAAAATATGTTTCATTCCTACTTAGAATTTCGCCTGCTAAATTCCTTAACTATATAGAATATGTCCTATAATAAATCGTATATGTATCCTATCTTTTATGTATCTCAAATTTTGTCCTCGATGAATGTCAATAGACGATATCCCACAAGTCAAAGCAATTTCAGAAGAGTTCAATTCAACAATTCAGTTCATATAATTATCAGTTTTTCTTTGACAAAGATTTAATTAAATTAAAAATTAAGTTTCCTTCCAACTTATAATTTTGTATGATATAATCCATACAAATATATTTGTAGGAAATATTCCACTCTATGGAATATATCCTATTATCTTTTACATATCTCAAATTCTGCGTTCTTTTTCCTGGATGGTTGTCAGCAGTCGCGTCCCACAAGTCACAGTGATGATTTAAGGCTCCCTTAAGACGCTTTTGGATCTTTCTGCTGCGTGATATCGGCATGCGACACAAAAGCAGCCGCGGCGCAATTTGTTTTCGGCATCCCCCAATAATGAACTCGTCGCTAACAGGAACACAGGAGTAGACAAAAAAACGAAACATGATATCGGAAGTTACTATGCTGTGGGAATATCATCTGGCAGTTTTACATTATCCAATTTGTTTTGCAGCTATAACTTGCCTAAATTTTCCTTTTTCTAATCTCATTTTTGTTTTGACTGCTGAATATCATGTCAATAGTTTTGAGCCTGTCAATAACATGCTTGTTTCCTTTTAGATTTTTTTAAGAAATGACATTACGTTCTTTTTTTTAAACAGCCATTGATTGTCATTATTATTACTATTATTTTCAAATATAAGCTTTTACCTATAAATTTACCTTGTCATATTTTTAAACCATTTTTTTTGTCACAAAAAAAATTGTAATTTATAAACAAATGTGACATACATTTCATTTTCATAATTGGAATGCACATGTATTGAGAGAACTCCCAGTTGTTTGATAGTTTCAATGATGTCATGTGTTTAAAGTACTCTCAGTTGTTTGATAATTGCATTGATGTCAACAAGGACATATTTTCTTTAAGAATAATCTCCCGAAAGATTTGAAAAAAAAAATTGAAAAGAAAGATTTGAAAAGATTATGAAAAATAATTTTAAAAATTAAATAGTTCGTTATACAGCGAAACCGTCTCTTCAAATTATCAAATTTGTTTTCAATGTCCCAAATTTTCATCGCCATCAAGTTTGACAAATATTTAGTAAAACATTTGTACGGAGAATAAATGCTGTCATGCTGCCAAAAGAAAAAATTCTCATAGTTGCACAGAACCAATAATTTATTAACATATTTTGAAAGCACTCTCAGCTTTCAGAAGAAAGGTGATTTGCAATTCTCAAATCTGTTTTATTATTAATATCGAATATTCCTATTTTATTTAGAAAGATAGGAATAATCGACCGATAAGAATTTTTGAAGATAATTCATTAAATATACATGACTTAATATAATTAAATTTCTCAAATGTGTGTAAATATTGATAACCGGGAGGGTATAAGGGAAATATTGGAGTAAAATTAGACTGATCCCTTATGTAATGCTAGTTATTATAATACTGCTAATATTAATATTTTATCACAATACACTTCTTTAAAATATATTTTTTATGAATTATATCTTAGATTTCACGTTTTTCTGGATAATTGGATTGGAATTCTAAATATATTCTTGAATTTGTTTTGTAAAATATAAGCTAAATAATTTCATTTTTCAAAAAGATTCCTCTAAAACTTAATTAAAAAATATAGCATCACTCCTTTCCAGTGGTGCAGTATGACATAAATGAATGGCATACAGGGTGATTCATGGGTCATGGGACACATTTTAAGCGCATTGGCAAGTTTGGTACAGCTCACTAAAGCATAAATTTTTCGCATCGGAATGTAGGGTGCGATATGATGCTTTAAGGAACAAACACCCTTTCAGAAGAATTTCTAGCAACAGCTAAACACAATGCCTCAAATGATACCCATTGCGTGACGAGTTTCAGCTCCTCTGGCTGGCAACCTCCATGCACGCTCTATTTTAGTGTGACTCTGTGTTTGCAAATGTGGTTTTCATTTACGAGATTTCAGTTGAGGTCTTGGTTATTCGACTATCCATTGCTCCCGAGAAATGCCTGGCATTTGCTGCATCACTTCTTTGACGCTACAGAACATGCGTTACTATGGACGGTAGCCATTTTGAGCAAAGAAGAGCTTGGCAATGATGTTGTCAATAAACAATTTGTTTTCATGAGTCTTTTTTGTGATTGTGAATCAACACGTTACTTCAGACCTTACATTCCTGCACTAAAATGTGTTTTATTGAGTTGTACCAACCCTCAAGGTTTGTCCCATCACCATTGAATCACTTTGAGCATATAATTATATATGCAATTCAGATTTTTTTATAAGCACGTTAGAAAATTCATTTAAAAATATTTACACATGATAATAACTTGTGGTAAACGATTGGCGTTTAAGAAAAAAAATTTATTATAAATACCATTCGTACTCGTGGTGTAAGCTATGGAGTGTTCTATCATTTTTTTTAATTGTCTGAGACTTAATTACTTTTCGCTTAGTTATTTTACATAATAAATTATGCAGATACTTTCTGTCGATAATTTGACCAACGTGCTCATAGCATGGTTTCTAAAATTATTTTTGTTTTATTGTATTACATTATTTTGCATAAAGTCTAAATGAATGGGATGGCAACTTTAAAAAAACTGCATTAAATGTAATTAATCATTGCAGGAGACTTTGAAAAAGCCAAATGTCTGTCTGCTTTAATGATGGTGCAACGCATAGAGAACCATTAGTTTGGTTTCTATTAAAGAAGTTAATGAAAACTGTAGATTACAACAAAATATTTGTTTTGTTCATCGGCTGTTTCGTTTTATTTCAGGTTTTTATGGCCAAAGAGTAGTTTTCCTGGCGATAAAAATGAAGAGTAGTAGTCTGATTAGTTGTCATTCGTAGTTTTTAATAAAACTCTTTGATTGACGTCGTGCGATTTCAGATTTCTCAATTAAAAATTAATCTTTTTAAGTTGAGAATCATTTTGAATAGTCAGCATCTCATTATCTGTGCCACTAATAGTCTTCTCTTAAAACTTTCTGACTGCCGCAGTACGAACTCAAGTTTCTCATTATTCAAGGAAGAGTTTTCCCAACAATTAAGATGCAGATAGACAAAGGAAATAAACAAAGATTAGTTGTCACTTGCAGTCTTCTCTTAAAACTTTCTAAATGCAATAGTATGAATAAGGTTTTCATCTGTCAAAGAGAAGTCTTTCCGTCGCGACTATAAGGCTGGAGAATAGGCCTCTGATTAGTTGCGCTACTCATGAACTACAGTTGAATCATACTGATTTCAGCCGTATAATTCAGGTTTATTATGGGTCAAAGAGGAGTCCTTCCAATTATTAGCTGCATGGTAGGTTTCTGATTTGCCAATCATAGTATTTAGCAAAAATCTTCCGACTCTCTCTCTGTATGAATTCAGGTTTCTTATTTGTCAAAGATTCCACAATCACGCTGAAGAGTCAGCTACTTTAAAGTAATTATAATACAAAGATGTGGGGACTTTTTTTATCTAGTAAATAATTCTCAATAGAAATTGTGTGTTACAATAATTTGAGATCAGGATGCAAAGCTCTTGATACTTCAATTACCAAGAATGTTTCACTCTGGAAAACAATGCTTGCACAATGGATCTAACACATTGGTTAACATGTTTAAATAAATCCTACAAATTAATCACCCTTCTAGAGTGTGTCTGCAGGAAACATGACAGAGCAGCTGCCATGCTTAACAGGTGAACGGAGGTATTGGGCAGATGCACTTGTGAAATTGTCATTCAGAATACACATATATAGTATTGCAGTGAGGAAAAATGTGCATGACATTTTGTGGACCATATACTCTGTGCATCGTTCGATCTGATGGTCGTGACACCTCTGGAGACGAGACTTAGGGTTTAAATTAGTCAGAACTACTTTGCATAAATTTGTTGTTTGTGCATTTTTCTTCTAACTTTCATTCTGGAATATTCATATGCCTGAATATTTTTGCAGCCATTATAGCTGTGGTCATCTTTTTATGGTCATCGCGTCATCTTTATATTACCATCTTTTATGATCACCATGTCGCGATCTACTTAATTATCCGAAGACATTCTTCCTTCAGAATTTCTTCACATCCATTATTGTACTTGACAGAGTCATTACTTTTAATTCCGTAGCTTGAAAAACAACTCGCTACGTTAGCTTTTATCATGATATACGATCCAAAAATTTGTTCTCTTTGAAAGTCTGTAATGTCTGATACTCTACATTATAAGAAATAAAACTGTAATGCCCACAGCTTCATAGTAAGATGCCGAGGGTACACTAATATATACATTTTTGGGAAGCACCACATTTTCGGTTACTACACTAGCTTGTCATTATTACGAAAGCCCATTATAATGTATTGAAGGAATATTATTTGATAAAGCACCTTACAATATAGTGCATAGCGTATAAATTTTTGCTTATTTCCTGAATAAGTTTTCTTTTTATCTTGATTCTACATTTTTTTGTCCTTTCCTCAGTGATTGCTTTCATCTCTTGATATGCGCTGTAGTTTCTTAATATCCACTTTATCACTGTCGATAATGGATTAGGATTTTAAATTGATTTTTGTATTTATTTATGAGTAACTCAGTAAAAGGTACATGGACATTTTTATGCAGCGAAAGCTATTTTATAGCAGTGATAAAAAGAATATTTGCCCTTTACTCATGTTTATTTAAATTGCTCACCATTTTTGTCTATTGCTATGGGAAGTTCTGCTGCACACACGCACATATATATATATATATATATATATATATATATATATATATATATATATATACATACATACATTTTATACATACATACATATATATATATATATATATATATATATAGTATTCTATAGTTTGTATTAAAATTATATTTAATTGACGAAATCAATAGAATCCTGTTTAAACCTATTAGAGAAGACCTATTACCACCAACTGTATAATTTTTCTCAAAAGCATTTGAGTATTTAATTAATGTATTTTTATCTATGCACTGAGACGTTTTTTGAAGTGAAATTCATTTGGAGTAACACTAACAAAAGTTTATGACCTAAGGCAGTAAATAAAAGAAATAAATTAATCCAGCAAAGAAATCACAGTCAAAACATTAAAACCAAAGCAACATTAAACCGAAGGAACCAAACCAAACATTAAAAAATACTTAAAAACAACAAAAACTACTTCATTGTACCAAATAAGCAAACAAATATGTGATATGCATTAAATAAAAAATGTCCAATTCTTTTTACTAATTTAATTTAATTTTAAGGGTTTTACGAAGTATCAAAATGAAAACCTTGACATATTTAAAGCCCTCTTTATATAATTCTTGTAATATTAATCAAATTTTCATGAACCTGAATATTTAATTACAAACATCTGTCAGTCACCCAGGCATGAAATGAAACACTTCTTTTTGCAGAATGTCTCAGCATTAGTAAGAGATTATTCTTTTGCTACTGGAAGTAGCAATCTGTGAGGCAAGGGCATTGAAGTAATTGTTTAAAGACTGTTGGAGTCTCTATTATGGTCACGATATATATGTTATATAATCGAGCTGTGTTTCTATATACATATCTGTAGAAATACAGCAGACAGATTGGCATTCCATTATGTATACAGGGAATCCTAGACTAATAGAGCCTATATTTCTACAAACATCTGCTGTGTTTTATTCTGCTCCCTTTTCTGAATTGCTTTCTAGTTTCAGTTTATTTGGTTCGCGTTTATAATGGATAAATTAATATTTATTTAATAAATTCGTTTGCTTATTGTGAATTATCTTTAAGCGAAAATATATTATTCGTAATTTACAGTGCAGTAAATGAAATGACACAGAAATTTTTAATGAATTTAAATTAAAAAAATACACTTGCTTATCAGTTTTTTATGTATTTTTTAGTTTAAGGATAATTTTCATCACATTGCAATGCAGTTTTGAAACTGCTGTTGAGGCAGTTTCTAGAGACATGTTGTGAGTCAACATACAAAAGACTAGGGCTGTTTAGCCAATCTCTGTATGGAAACTGGATTTCGAAGAAGAATATTTAAAAGAGCCTTTTATTTATCATTGGTATTAATAACATGATAAGAAACTATATATATAATTACATAAGAATATTAATACTATAATAAGAAATTTATAACGAAATATAAATTTACAGTGAAAAACTAAAATTTTTTTACATTTTTTTTAAAAAGTTTATCAGCAGTCAATCTCCCATACCAGGGTTAACACTGATTATATGCCCCAAATAGTGAATACATGGTTTCAAAAGCAAATTATAGCTATTAAAGATTTATGTTCAATACTAAAAAAATTAATGTTGTTGGAAGATTATACTTTTGCCAGATATTTAACTGATATATAAAAACAATAAATTCTGAAGTTATGAGAAAATGTATATTTGCATTGTGAAAAACTAAACTTTTAATCTTTATCTTTCTAATATTAATTAGATTAATATTAGATGATGATTTATGATTTAAAAATTAATTATTAATATTATGTTTAAATTGATGATAAATATTTTTATCTAACCAAGAAAAAAAGAATTTTTGTTCCTTTTAAGTATTTGCTTTTTATGTAATAATTAAAAGTTTATTTTTCGTCTTCACAGTTATTTATTTTTATCACAAGATGATACTCTCTCCATGCAAAGAATGAAAACTAACAGCAATCTGGTTGGAATGATTTACTTGAGACAAAACACTGTTTGTAAGGATAAAACAGTAAACCAACAAGTAGCAATGCTAAAGGCATAAAACATTGAATAAAAAACTTAATGAACCTGTATTTTAAGAGAAAACAAAAGTGAGTGAGCAGATTTTTAAATTAAACCAACCATATTTCCCCGTTGTTGTGCTGGGGAAAACAGCAAATTTATAAACAAATATTTAATATCCTAATTATAACCTGTATGTGCTAGAGAGTAGAATAAATTTTCGTGTCCTCTTATAGTTATTACTTGTTACTAGTACATATTAACGACTGCCTCTCCATATTTCATATGCCACGCCATATTTAATATGGCCCTCGATATGCAATTTAGATAAGAGCCATACCACTCGTCAGCGAAGTAACTTTTGGGCACTTTTAAACTATACAAATGTTTTTCATATAAATCATATTTAATAAATTTATTATATTTATATTATTAAGAGATAATACTTTTTTAGATATTTAACTCATCAATAAAAAATACATTTTAAAGTTAATAAAAATATGTATATTTACATTGTGAATTAAATAATTATTTTATTCTCAGATTTAATTGGGTAGAAATTTCTTTTTCGGAAGGTAAAGTTTCAAATTTTTCATCGCACATTGAATTTTTGTGCTGTAATGTGAAACATTTTCTTTTTCGATTTTTTTAAAATTCTCCATTTGGTGTGATACTCATAGAAATTAACTCACATGGGTTATATCTGCGTTTGATAATTGTTATTAATTATTTTAAATTTATAAATTTGAATCGAATATATTTGCTATTTTATTCTCTGCATCTTTTATACAATCTGTATATTATTCTATTGTTTTCATGTTTATTAATACTGCTTGCTTATAAAAACATTACAAATAATATATCATATTGAAATAAATAAAAGTTTCTTGAAAAATATGCATATTGGCTTGGGATGCATGGACCAGAAAACTACCATTTTGCAGCAAAAAACCCATAATATTACATCACTATTTGCTAGAACCAAATCGTAAAACTAAACCATCATAGAAATATAAAGATTGAGAAAAGGAACTAATTGCTCAAGATCAGCGAAAAATCCACATAAACTGTAGAAATAAACTCAAAAATCATTAGGCAAACCCAATCATCAAAAGGAGGGAAAGGCTAGAGCTGCATTAAAAAAAAACACAAATATTTATACAATATCAGGGTGTGAAACATGCCGTCCAGGAAATCCCTAAAACAGAGAGAAATTAACAAAAACAAAAAAAATAATACTTATAAAAACTCAAAGAAATTATTTTTAAAACCCTGTAGGTAGCATTATCAAACAATATGTACTATAAGGATATTATAAACCATGTTATTTCTACTCTCTAGATGGCTGTATACAAGTCAAGGACATATCTAGCGACGTATTCCGATAACATGGCGCAGACAGAATAATCATCCATTTAAGGATGGTAAGGTAGAAGAATAATGATAAGGCAATGTAGCTTTTTTTATGTAGCAAAAATGGAATCAGGTGACAATAAGTTGTGACACAAGACGCAAATACACGCATACAAACACACTCATACACACACACACACACACATATATATAGGATACTGTTTTTTATTTTCCTTAACATTGTTTTAACTTTAATATTACTTTAAAAATGAATGAAACTTATAGATTCTATGTTATTTTCAATAGTTCAAATTTCATCCAATTCCTAAGAAAGGATAATTTGGAAAGACAAGCATATCTCAGGATAACTACCACTACATTCAATGGATGAAATGAAAACAGCCTCTTCTGACAGCCTGAATTAGCACGCTCATTTTGAGACGGAGGGACTTAATGGAGTTGTACGAACGACAAAATGGAGCGCCATCAACTTTCCTAATGTGTTCGAACAGACTCTAAATTCGGTTGCGACATGGAATTCGTTACAAGAACATCTTCCGGAAGACTGGATTCCAGTAAATTAGTGTTCCTGAATTGAATCAGATATTTTTTTTCCTTCAGACAAATAATTTTTTTAATTCAAATTTAATTTACTAAATTAATTAACTCAGTACTGGGTGTATATACACATTGTTTTATATTTTTAAGGTTGTTTTAACTGAAATTGTCACCACTCATAAAAACTTACTGTTCACATATGAATGAATCTCTATCTAGTGTATGGTTACATTTAAATTAATTCCTTCCATACATAAAATATTTTTCAGTAATGCCGCTTTGTATGTTTCACAAATTATTTATAACTTTTGTTCGAATTAATGCAAAATGCAGTACAATAACAAACGTAGGCGTACTATTAAGGTTTACAGTAAAGCAGGTAAAAGCATCAAAAAATTAGCTGACATTTAATTAGGTAAAAAAAAAGTATACCTTTATAGTACGCCTACGCATTTCATTTAAACTAAGAATACGTACGTGTTTACTTATGACCGAAACAGAACACGTTTTGTGAAGATACTCGCAGTTAAAGCGGGCAGACAAATAAATAAAAGAAGGACATCAAATATTTATGTTGTCTTGCGTTTACTTTTCCTTTATCTGAACTTTCTTTTTGAATTATTTTATCAGGCGACAGCTTTTAGTACACATACAGGGTAATTTAAAATATTTAATTATTTGAAACGTTTCACTTGATGGAGCTCTTTCTACATATAGAATTGGATGTATTTCTATTCTAATTACGGTACTGAATACTGATACTGCATTTTTAATTTCTTCATTTTATTTTAAAGAATAAAATATCTGTAAAACTAGTTGTAGTCTATGTACAGATTGAAATATATAAAGTCATTTATAAATATTGCACAGATTTGAATCTGTAAAGCCATTTATATATTGTTGTACGTTTTATTTTAAATAATAAAATATTTGTAAAGTTATTTGCAAATATTGTACAAATTTACATCTCTAAAGCCATTTTCAGATAGTATACAGATTAATATCTGTAAAGCCATTTACATATTGCTGTACAGTTTATTTTAATGAATAAAATATTTGTAAAACTATTTGCAGATATTCTACAAATTTACATCTCTAAAGCCATATACAGATAATGAACATATTTGAATCTATACATTATCTGTACATTTACAGATATTTACATGTTTTATTTTAAAGAATAAAATAGATGTAAAATCTTTTATATATTTGTGCAGAATTTATATCTGTAAAGTCATTTATTAGTATTCTACAGATTTGCACTGTAAAGCCATTGACAGATGATGTTCGTATCTGAATCTGTAATTTCATTTGCAGCACAATTTGTTTTAAAAGAAGTAATATCTGTCTGTATCATTTTAATCTTTAGCCTCGACCAGACTAGAGCACATAAAGGCGAGTGACTTTCGCTCCGAACGTCTTTGTCTGACCGCGAAGAGCAAACCATGTTACCTCTCGCTGTGAGTGGCAGTTGGTTGTAAATGGGGTTCCTGTGCGGAGAAGACCGACTCTTGCCAGTTTGGTTTGGTTTGACGTTCTACGTTCCTCATGTGCACACCTTATGCTAAACAGAGAAGGACGTACAGCTTAACATGGATTCCGAACCTCAACAAACATCCATGTCGGGTTCGAACCTGAAGCCTGTGGCACCAAACCTTTTTTTTTCACACTTTTTTATTAGAATACGCATTCTAAATACTCACTTCTAACTGAATGACAAAGAATGATTGCTGTATTTTCGTAATATCAGTGTTAATTATTGTATTTTCGTATTATCAGTATTAATTATTCTATTTTCAAGAAAGAGATTAAAATTGAACTTAATCTTCTCAAATAAATTTTTTTGATTACAACAAAACTGGTAATCTACAAATTATTGGCTCCCAAAATAATAGTTTGTGCAATAAAATATGTGAAGAAAATTTTTATTAATGAAAATCCCTTTTTATTTCACAATTATTTATTGGAATCTATATTCTAAATGCCCGCTTCTATTGATGATTGATAATGATAAAGCATGATTGTTGTATGTAGTACTTTGGCCGAATTTAAGTGATTCTTTGCTAAAAAAATATCCAAAATATTTTTCCTTTTCCATAACTGTCGTCCAATACGCGTTACTACAGCCATCAAACTAGATCTACTGTTCTCCAAAATATTTGATATTTATTTAAAAAACTTATCATGATACTTTTAAAAAATAATAAATTTTCTCACATAAATTTCACTTTCTTGAAATATTTTAAGTGAGTTATAGGATACTCAATTACTCCACGAAGCTATAAAAGATTTTTTTTTGAGCAGCGAAAATACTGCGCACCATGATAGATGATAGACGAGCGCAGTAGCTGCTGCGAGGATAGAGGGCAAGATTTTCAACCATCCATCAAAAACAGAACGTTTTTTGGGGGCTTTAAAATATTACTCACAGCCTCAAAATGCATACATGTCGGAATTTAGAAATAGCGCTTTTAAGGCCACAATGACGTATAAAAGTATTTATTACAAACACTAGATTCATCTTATGCGTTTTTGTAGTTTTAACATCGTGAATCTTTTTTACAATGACGCAAAGAAATATCTACTTTTTTTTTTCATTTTTATTCCAGTTTACAGAATGGGATCCCATTCTGTCGTGACATGAACGGGAAGATGAAGCCCATTTTATCAGCAGTCATTACTTTGCAAGCATTGAAAACAAACAACTGCGATAAAATGAAAAAAAATTCAATCAAAATTATAAAGTAGTTGCGTTTGATAAAATAATCATTTCTTTCTGTTAATTAGTTTATACTGTGGGAATAATATATATGTTAATATATATGAGCATACAATACAATTATACTTATCAATGTAAAGTCGGTTAACGGCTGCCATGAGGTTCAGAGGTGGACAGGGGTTACAGGGACATACAGAGGACATACAGGGTGAATATAATTAATGACTCACTTTCAAAATGCTACAAAAACAGAACTACTTGTCCTAAGGATTAAAAATTCGAGCTGAAGATACTTGAAAGAGTGGGAAACGCTACGGCATCAAAAACGTTCCAAAGTGTATTAATAGATGGCTCCGCAAGCGTCCAAAAGAAAGCGAATTCGGCTGGCAGTAATATTTGAAATTGAAATGAATGACGTAATTAGCATGAGTTGCACATAAAATCAACTGTTGTGTTCAATATGCTCGATGGTTTCGCTTTTTTGATGGACAAAAGCACTTCCAAGTCATTCAACAGTTGTGACACTGCTAATTGAAAGCCCATCCGCCTCGGCAAAGTCATACCCAATTGGATGGGAAATAGGTGAAACTTTTTTTGATGCCATAACTTACTGTTTCCCCCTTCTTCAAGTATCTTCAATTCAAATTTGAACTCATTGTGACGAGTGGTTCTTTTTTTTACAGCATTTTGAAAGTAGGACTATCATTATAATAACCCTGCATTATATCAATGATACTTAATTGCTGAAACAGGAATTATTATTATAATAATTTTTTTCCAAACATTTTTGTGTAATTATTGAAAAAAATTGCTAAGGATTGCATGGTATCTGTTCTTATAGTACTTAATACTGGTTTTGACAAACGATTAATATTCAAATTGAAGCTCAATTAAAATCATAAAGAATAAAAATTTAAAAAACAAATGTATTCATGCAAAAAACATTTCGGAAAATAGGAATTTTAAAAAAAGGAAAATATACATTTTGTCACATTATTAATTTTTAAGCGTATATTTTAGAAATTACAAGACAAGGGATGATTCTAAGATTTATTTTAAAATAATATTAACATATTTGCAAGAAATATTATTAAAGATTCATATATTTACTTAGCACAATTTTAAGAACAGCTATTGTTGCAATTTATTTTTTTCACATAGGTTTCAATGGAAAATTTATTAATTTTGTGATATTAGATAAACAACAAATCAACAAATAAAATACAGTGTTTAAAAAATATATTTATATGCATGCAGTTCAAAATATTTCTTTAAAGAATATTATGCGTTTTTAAAGAACAAAGTACATATTTTTAGATGTTGAACATTGCTAACGGAACTTGTATTAAAGTTTTGATTGTTAAAATTAAAACAAAGAACTTATTTTTCAGAACATGCAAACGTGCTTCCCTCAAATTGCAAGATCTACGTAAAATTCATGAATACTTCTTTTGTAGCCTCTGAGTTAACATTTTTTTGTATGAAAAATAATTTAAAAGGATTTCTGCTACGTATAAATAAAACACTCGGAGTAAATGCGTTTAAAACAGGTATGTCTCGGTGATGTATAATAGAATTTGTAATTGACATTAATTTTAAAAGAACGGGGCTTTGCAGGATTCTTGTTTTAAATTACAGAAAGAAAAACAGCTTAAATAAAAAAATAATTTGAATTTAAATTAATTCCTTCTTAGTTTGGAAATTCTTGGTTCATGCTGTTGTTTAACCATGCTACGAATCGTTTCAAATACTAATAGCATTAATAACAAGGTAGTTAACGATTCAGAAAAGGAAAAAAAAAGTGTAATCGCCTTTTCCTCTCTGATTAAAATAGTAATTATGATTTTCCCGGGGAAAAGATTCTGAGGATTGTTTTTCGAAAAGACAAAAGTAAAGTAAAATGCTTCCAGGAATTTAAATAATAAGGTAAATTAATCCTTGTTAGTTTCAAAGTACTTAATCATAAGCTAAGAAATGTGTAAATCATACAGCTTTGAGCCTCTTTTATTTATTTTTCCTGTTTCACTTAATTTCTTTTTTTTCTTGTAATAAATAGCTGCATAATTTTTATCTGGAATAAAAACAAGTAATTTTCATAAACAGATTAAAGATTATTGTATTTTTCGCTTGATGAAAAGTTTTGTGAAAAATATCACTTTAATACAGTACTTAAAAGTGCGCAAATATTTATAATTAATATTCAAATGAAAAAAAAATAGACTTTTGAAAAGAAAGAATAATTTTTTCTTTGTCTAAGGCAAAAATAATCTTAAATTGGAGATTTCAAACCTAAACTGATAGATAAAATGTATATTGCGAAAATCAAAACTAACCAGTTTATCTTGAAGAAGGTTTTTAAAAATGGTTATAGTTATAAGCCTGAAAAATTTATAAAACACAAATTAGTCTCAAAGGAAATTGCTAAACCAGAGAGACATATAAAGAAAATGAAAACACTGGGATTATAGGAAATAAAAGAATCACTATTTCAGAAAATTCTAGGATAACTTGATTGGAAATTAATTTTAAGTATGTTTGGAGAATATTATCACCAAATGCAATGGGAATTTGTTTACATCTCGCTGGATAATTGTATTTGGAACAAAAATTTACATAAGCAAAGGAATAACGTTTATTTCGAGACGAAATTTAAGAACTTAGTGGTAAATTTAAATCATTCATATAATTTTTTCAACTTTCATTTTCTCCTTGTTACATTTTTTTTCTCACCAGTAGAGTTTTATTATTATTTCATTCCCCTCAGTGAGGAATGTATACTATTTGACAAATATATAATGAACCCCTCATTCAAATTTTACAGCAGACGATATGTATTGTGAGCAGTTATCTTACATGCAAGTAGAGTTTTGTACTAATGAGAATAATCTGTCACTCAAATCTGATGGCAAATATTCGGTATTATGCATAGTGAGGAAATTAGCGACTGCCTGTGCCACCTTCACAAGTCGAAACAGCTACGGATTGAATATGAACTATACCATGAGTTGCTCGATCGTGATGGATGATAAATCATGGTCTGAGAAATGTCTACCCAATGGGTAGTGAGGGAAGCTTAGAATTAGTGAGGAAGTCCCATTCTTGAGGGATTACCTTAAAAGGAGATTTCGGTGAAAGAGAGAGAGAGTAAGTTCTACGACAAGTCGACCAGAAGTGTTGTTTTTCTTTTTTCCTCTGAAATGACTGAATAGGCCTGAGTTTCCACCTGTCTTTCAATGTGAACCCTTTGTGGTTTCGTGAATCATGCCGTGTGATAGTTAAGGTCTGCCGCAGATCAGGTGTTTGGATTCGTCGTAGATTTGAGAAGTCTGAAAATCTCCTAACTTAATGGAAACCCGAATGAACTGCACTTGTTTGAATCGAAGTATAGTTAATTTTCATTCTTTTTTCTTTATACATATTGTATGCAAATAAAATTTAAAGTGTTCCTCTGAGCCTGAAAGTGGCACCTTTCTTGAAGCCGTTATCCATCTATTATACGTCGAGACGATACATTCTATATTAGAAATTGTCGGTAGTACTTGTTCATAATAACTAAACACGGATATTTAGATAGTTAACTAGGCGATATCGTTGAGAAATGATTCTAAATAGAAGGAAAAAAAGCATTCCATCAACAAATAAATAATTGCAATTAATAATAGGAATAAAATTTTTATCAAGATATCATAAATAAGTAACTATAGTAAAAAAGACATTTTACATAATTTTCTAAATTTCGCCATGCCATACTTTCCTGCTTTCTGATAAATTTCTTTGAAAACAGTCATCTTCCTGCTGATTATGTGTTCAGAAAATGCTGCAGTTTTACAGGTTTTCCAATCAGCAGAAAGAATTACAGACCCAATATTACTAATTTTACTTTCCATAAGAATTGAAGGCCACGTAATTCCAGCCCTGAAAGAATATTTGACTGATTCCTGTAAAAAAAGAGGAAATAACAGTGCTTTAAAATGCTTATGAATTGGATACAAATGTATGCATGTAAGAAATACTTCAGTACAACTCTATTTATTTTCCCTTGAATCGTAAAATCGATTAATCAAGATTCAATTATATTAGTAATAATTAAATAATTCTAGTTATCTAAACTGCTAAAGCGTCTTGAAGAAATTAAAAATAAAATAGTCATAAGGATTAAAAAAACAATTAAATAAATAATAACTCCTTTTAAATTAAATGAGTATGTGTTCTATATGGCAAAAAATCAAAAATTCAGCTACAGAACTAAACAAAAACGCTTACTTTTGAATAAAACAAAAGGAAAAAAGAATATTATGCAGATAAATTTTAATTTTATCACAAATATACTCAAAACAATTGGAGAACAGTTCAATTGAACAATTCAGTTCAGACAATTATGATTTTTTCTATGATGGCGATTAAATTAAATTAAAAAATAAGTTTCATTCCTACTTAGGATTTTGTATGATATAATACATAACAATATGGAATATATCCTATGAATTTTCTTTTACATATATCAAATTCTGCGTTTTTTGTCCTTGGTGGTTGTCAGCAATTGCGTACCACAAGTCACCATGATGATATAAGACTCCCTTAAGACGCTTTTGGATCTTTCTCCTGCGTGATATCGGCATGCGACACAAAAGCAGTCGCGGCGCAATTTGTTTTCGGCAGCCCCCAATAATGAACCCGCCGGTTCAGGATGCTTGCTCTCGTTAACAGGAACTCCCTTAGTAGACAAAAAACAACAACGAAACATTGTATCGGAAGGTATTATGCTGTGGGAATATCATCTGGCAGTTTTACATTATCCAATTTGTTTTGCAGCTATAACTTACCGGAATTTCCCTTTTTCTAATCTCATTTTTTTATTTTTGTTATTTACTGCTGAATATCATATCAATAGTTTTCAGCCTGTCAATAACATGTTTGTTTTCTTTTAGATTTTTTTAAGAAATGACATTACGTTCATTTTTTTAAAAACCGCCATTGATTGTCATTATTATTATTATTCTAATTTTTTCCAGATATAAGCGTTTACCTATAAATTTACCTTGTCATATTTTTAAACCATTTTTTCTTTCTCAATAATAATTGCAATTTATAAATAAACTTGACAGTGAATTTACACTTGACACTGAATTTACACTTGACAATTGACTTTAACTTGATAACTGAAATGCACATGTATTGAAAGAACTCTCAATTGCTTGAAAGTTGCAATGATGCCTTGTGTTGAAAGAACTGTCAGTTGTGTCATAATTGCATGGATATTGACATGGACATATTTTCTGTATCAGTAATGTACAAAAAGACAGGATCTTCATAGGCTTGATTATTTTTGAGGCTATTCTAGCTGTGGTCCTCTTGTCATCACGTCATCTATTATGACAGTCTTTTCATGGTTACCCCGACCCAATCTACTTCATTATCCGAAGATATTCTTCCTTCAGCATTGCATTATTATACTTGACAGAGTCATAACTTTTAATTAAGTAGCTTAAAAAACAGCTCACTACTTGAGCGTTTATGATGACAGATGATCCAAAGATTTGGTCTCTTTGAAAGTCTGTAACGTCTGATACTCTATGTTATAAGAAATACAACCGTAATGCCCACAGCTTCAAAGTAAGATATCGAAGGTAGACTATGATATACATTTTTTGGAACCACCAAATACTGGCAACTACACCCTTATTACGAAAGCCTTTTAAATTTGCTGGAGAGATTCTTTGATAAAGCAATTTGCTAAGATAGTGCATGGTGTATGAAATTTTGTTGATTTCCAGAATAAATTGTCTTTTTATATTATTTTTACAATTTTTTGTCCTTTTCTCAGTGATTGCTTTCACCTCTTGATATACGCTGTAGTTTCTTGATATTCACTTTCGTCTTTGTCGATAACGGACATCTAAGATTTTAAAATGATTTTTGTATTTATTTAGATGTAATTCTGTAAAAGATACATGGAAGTTTTTACGCAGCGAAAGCTATTTTATAGCAGTGATAAAAAGAATATTTGCCCTTTACCCATGCTTTGTTTAAATTGGTCACCACTTTTGTCTATTGCTATGGGAGTTTCTGCCACACACGCATAAATATATACTATATACATATATATAGTAATCTATAATTTGTATTAATATTATATTTAATTGACGTATTCAATAGAATCCTGTTTAAACCTATTAGATAAGACCAATTACCACCAACCGTATAATTTTCCTCAAAAGAATTTGAGTATTTAATTAATGTATTTTTATTTATGTACTGGGAAGTTTTCTGAAGTGAAATTCATTTTGAGTAACACTAACAAAGTTTATGACTTAAGACAGTAAATAAAAGAGTTAAAATAATCCAGCATAAGAAATCAGAGTAAAAAACAAAGAAATATTAAAATCAAAGAAACATTAAACCGAAAGAAGCAAAACAAACATTAAGAAATACTTAAAAAACAGCAAATTACTTCATTGTACTAAATAAGCAAACAAATATGTGGCATGCATTAAATAAAAAAAATTTCCAATTCATTTTATTAATTTAATTTAATTTCAAGGATTTTACGGAGTATCAAAATGAAAGCCTGACATTTTTAAAGCCATCTTTAAATAATTCTTGCAATATTAATCAAATTTTCAGGAAGCTGAATATTTAATTACAAACAACTGGCATTCACCCAGGCATGAACTAAATCCATTCCTTTTTCAGAATGTCTCAGCATTTGCAAGAAGAGATTATTGTTTTGGCACTGGAAGTAACAATCTGTGAGGCAAGGGCGTTGAAGTAATTGTTTAGAGACTGTTGGAGTCTCTATTATGGTCACGCTATATATGTTATATAATCGAGCTGTGTTTGTATAGACGTATCTGTAGAAATACAGCAGACAGATTATCATTCCATTACGTATACAGGGAATCCTAGACTAATACGGCCTTTATTTCTACAGACATCTGTTGTATTTTATTGTGCTCTCCTTTCTAAATTGCTTTCTAGCCTCAGTTTATTTGATTCGCGCTTATAATGGATAAATTAATATTTATGGAATAAATTCGTTTGCTTATTGTGAATTATTTTTAGACAAAAATATATTATTCGTATTTAGATTGCAGTAAATGAAATGACACCGACATTTTTAATGAATTTAAATAAAAAAAATACACTTGCTTATCAGTTTTTATGTATTTTTTAGTTTAAGGAAAATTTTCATCACATTGCAATGTAGTTTTGAAACTGCTGTCGAGGCAGTTTCCAGTGACATGTTGTGAGTCAACATACAAAACACGTACTAGGGCTGTTTAGCCAATCTCTGTAGGAAACTGGATTTCGAAGAAGTATATTTAAAAGAGCTTTTTATTTATCATTGGTATTAATAACATGATAAGAAACTATATATGTAATTACATAAGAATATTAATAATATAATAAGAAATTTATAACGAAATATAAATTTACAGTGAAAAACTCCCATACCAGGGTTAACACTGATCATATGCCCCAAATAGTGAATACATGGTTTCAGATGAAAATTATAACTATTAAAGATTTATATTCAATACTAAAAAACTTAATGTTGTTGGAAGATTATACTTTTGCTAGATATTTAACCGATCTATAAAAACAATAAATTCTGAAGTTATGAGAAAATGTATATTTGTATTGGGAAAAACTAAACTGTTAATCTTTATCTTTCTAATATTAATTAGATTAATATTAGATGATGATTAAGGATTTAAAAACTAATTATTAATATTATATTTAAATCGATGATAAATATTTTTATCTAAGCAAGACAAAAAGCATTTTTTTTCTTTTAATTATATGCTTTTTATGTAATAGTTAAAAGTTTATTTTTCGTCTTCACAGTTATTTATTTTTATCATAAGACGATACTTTCTCCATGCAAAGAATGAAAACTAACAGCAATCTGGTTGGAATGATTTACTTGAGACAAAACACTGTTTGTAAGGATAAAACAGTAAACCAACAAGTAGCAATGCTAAAGGCATAAAACATTGAATAAAAAACTTTATGAACCTGTATTTGAAGAGAAAACAAAAGTGAGTGAGCAGATTTTCAAATGTAAACCAAACGTTATTTCCCTATCGCTGTGCTGGGGGAAAACAGCAAATTTATAAACAAATATTTAATATCCTAATTATAACCTGTATGTGCTAGAGAGTAGAAAAAATTTTCGTGTCCTCTTATAGTTAGTACTTGTAACTAGTACATAGTAATGACTGCGCCTCCATATTTCTCATGCCACTCCCTATTTAATATGGCCCTCGATATCCCATTTAAATAAGAGCCACACCACTCATCCGCGAATTAACTTTTGGCCACTTTTAAGTTATACAAATGTTTTTAATATAAATCGCATTTAATAAATTTATTATATTTATATTATAAGGAAATAATACTTTTTTTAGACATTTAACTCATCTATAAAAAAATAAATTTTAAAGTTATGCAAAAATGTATATTTACATTATGAATTAAATAATCATTTTATTCTCAGATTTAATTGAGTAGAAATTTCTTTTTCGGATGGTAAAGTTTCAAATTTTTCATCACACATTTAATTTTTGTGCTGTAATGTGAAACATTTTCTTTTTCGATTTTTTTAAAATTCTCTATTTGGTGTGATACTCATAGAAATTAACTCACATGGATTATATCTGCGTTTGATAATTGTTATTAATTATTTTAAATTTTTAAATTTGAATCGATTATATTTGCTATTTTATTCTCTGCATCTTTTATACAATCTGTATATTATTCTATTGTTTTCATTTTTATTAATACTGCTTGCTTATAAAAACATTACAAATAATATATCATATTGAAATAAATAAAAGTTTCTTGAAAAATATGCCTATTGGCTTGGGATACATGGACCAGAAAACTACCATTTTGAAGCAAAAAACCCATAATATTACATCACTATTTGCTATAACCAAATCGTAAAACTAAACCATTATAGAAATATAAAGATTGAGAAAAGGAACTAATTGCTCAAGATCAGCGAAAAATCCACATAAACTGTAGAAATGAACTCGAAAATCATTAGGCAATCCCAATCATCAAAAGGAGGGAAAGTCTAGAACTGCATTAAAAAAAACACAAATATTTATACAATATCAGGGTGTGAAACATGCCGTCCAGGAAATCCCTAAATTAGAGAGAAATTAACAAAAACAAAAAAAATAATACTTATAAAAACTCAAAGCCATTATTTTTAAAACCCTGTAGGTAGCATTATCAAACAATATGTACTACAAGGAGATTATAAACCATGTTATTTCTACTCTCTTGATGGCTGTATACAAGTCAAGGCATATCTAGCGACGTATTCCGATAACATGGCGCAGACAGAATAATCATCCATTTAAGGATGGTAAGGTAGAAGGATAATGTTAAGGCAATGTAGCTTTTTTGATATAGCAAAAATAGAATCACGTGACATTAAGTTGTGACACAAGACGCAAATACACGCATACAAACACACTCAACACACACACACACACATATATATAGGATACTGTTTTTTTTTCCCTTAACATTGTTTTAACTTTAATATTACTTTAAAATGAATGAAACTTATAGATTCTATGTTATTTTCAATAGTTCAAATTACATCCAATTCCTAAGAAAGGATAATTTGGAATGACAAACATATCTCAGGATAACTACCATTACATTCAATAGATGAAATGAAAACAGCCTTTTCTGACAGCCTGAATTAGCAAGCTCATTTTGAGACGGAGGGACTTAATGGAGTTGTACGAATGAGAAAATGGAGCGCCATCCACTTTCCTAATGTGTTCGAACAGACTCTAAATGGGGGTGCGACATGGAATTCGTTACAAGAACATCTTCCGGAAGACTCGATTCCAATAAATTAGTGTTTCTTGAATTGAATCAGATATTTTTTTTTCTTCAGACAAATAATTGTTTTAATTCAAATTTAATTTCCTCAATTAATTAACTCAGTACTGGGTGTATATACACATTGTTTTGTATTTTTAAGGTTGTTTTAACTGAAATATTCACCATTCATAAAAACTTTTGATTAACATATGAATGAATCTCTATTTAGTGTATGGTTACATTTAAATTAATTCCTTCTATGCATAAAATATTTTAAAGTAATGCCGCTTTGTATGTTTCATAAATTATTTATAACTTTAGTTCGAATTAATGCAAAATGCTGTACAATAATCTTTTAAAGGTGGTTTACAAAGCAGGTAAAAGCATCAAAAAATTAGCTGACATTTAATTAGGTGAAAAAGTATACCTTCATAGTACGCCTACGCATTTCATTTAAACTAAGGATACGTACGTGTTTACTTATGAACTAAACAGAACACGTTTTGTGAAGATACTCCCAGTTAAAGCGGGCAGACAAATAAATAAAAGAAGGACATCAAATATTTATGTTGTCTTGCGTTTACTTTTCCCTTATCTGAACTTTCTTTTTAAATTACTTTATCAGGCGACAGCTTTTAGTACACACTCAGGGTAATTTAAAATATTTAATTATTTGAAAAGTTTCACTTGATGCAGCTCTTTCTACACACAGGATTGGATGTATTTCTATTCTAATTACTGTACTGAATACTGATACTGCATTTTTAATTTCTTTATTTTATTTTAAAGAATAAAATATTTGTAAAGCTATTTGTAGATAATGTGCAGATTTAAATCTGTAAACTCATATACAAATATTGTACAGTTTTGAATCTGAAAAGTCATTTACAGATTGTTGTACATGTTATTTTAAAGAATAAAATATTTGCAAAACTATTTGCTGATATTGTACAAATTTACATCTTTAAAGTCATTTATAGATAATGTACATATATGAATCTGTAAAGCCATTTACATATTGTTGTACACTTTATTTTAAAGAATAAAATATATGTAAAATCTTTTATATATATCTTACTGAATTTACATGTGCAAAGTCATTTACAAGTATTCTACAGATTTGCACTGTAAAGCCATTTCCAGATAGTGTGCATATTTGAATCTGTAAATTCATTTGCAGCACAATTTATTTTAAAAGAAGGTATATCTGTCTGCATCAATTTACTCTTTAACCTCGACCAGACTAGAGAACACAAGGGCGAGTGACTTTCGCTCCGAACGTCTCCGTCTGACCGCAAAAAGCAAACCACGTTACCTCTGACTATGAGTGGCAGCTGTTTGCAAATTGGGTTCCTTTAATGTGCGGAGAAAAACGACTCTTGCGGTTGGTTTGGTTTGCCGCTTTACTTTATTTTGTGCACAGGGGGCTGAACAGACCGGGACCTACAGTTTAAAGTGGATTTCGAAGTACAACAAACATCCATGCCGCTGACAGGATTCTAACCTAAAACCTCTAATACCAAAAATTTTTTTTTCAGTTTCTTTTATTAGAATCTGTATTCTAAATACATGCTTCTAACTGAATGACAAAGAATGATTGTTGTGGTTTCGTATTATCAGTATTAATTATTATATCTTTGTATTATCAGTATTAATTATTGTATTTTCGTATTATCAGTATTAATTATTGTATTTTCAAGGAAGAGATCGAAGTTTAACTTAACCTTCCTGGAAACTACAAATGATAGGCTCCAAAAAATCCAATATTGTGCAGTAAAATATTTCAAGAAAATATTTATTAGTGAAAATCCATTTTTTTACCCAATTATTTATTGTAATCTATAGTCCAAATGCATGATTAATAAATTGATGATTCCCAATGACAAAGAATGATTGTTGTATGTATTATTTCGTGCGAAATAAAGGGTTTCTTTGCAAAAAAAAAAAAAAAAAATACAATAGGCAAAGTATTTTTCCTTTTTTATAACAGCCGCCCGATACGCCTTTACTATGGCCGTTAAATTAGATCTACTGTTCTCCAAAATATTTAGAGATATTCTTTTAAAAAAAACTTATCATGATACTTTTAAAAAATAATAAATTTTTCCACAGAAAATTCCCTTTCTTGAAATATTTTAAGTGAATTCTAGGATACTCAATTACTCCATGAATCTATAAACTTTTTTTTGAGCAGCGAAAATAATGCCCACCATGATAGATGATAGATGAGCGCAGTAGTTGCCGCGAGGATAGAGGGCAAGATTTTCAACCATCCATCAAACATGGTGCGTTTTTTGGTGAGCTTTAAAAATATTACTCGTAGCTTCAAAATATATACATGTCGGAATTTAGAAATAGAGCTTTTAAGGCCACAATGACGTATGAAAATATTTATTACAAACACTAGATTCATCTTCTACGTTTTTTGTAGTTTTAGCATCGTTAATCTCTTTTATGTGAGCGCAAAGAAGTGACTACTTTTTTTTTCATTACTCAAGTTTACAGAATAGGATCTCATTCTTGTGTGACATGAATAGAAAGATGAAGCTCGTTTTATAAACAGTCATTACTTTGTTAGCATTGAAAACAAAATAAGTGTGATAAAATAGAAAAATTTAAATAAAAATAATAAAATAGTTGTTTTTGATAAAAGATTAATTTCTTTTTCTGTTAATTAGCTGAGACAGTTTTCTATTTGCCATAAGCAAGGGCTGCACCGACGTAACACCTTAGCAACCAGGGCTGCTTGTAACTTGAAGAAAAGTTACGTGTGCGGAATAATAGTACCCTATGCAAAGTTCATGCTAGACTAAGATCTACGGTTTAAAGTGGATTGCGAACCCCGACAAACATCCACGGCATCGCTGGGACTCGAACCCGCAGGTACCGAGTGCCAGAGTTCTAGCCACTCAGCCATCAGAGCACGATGAAAATAAATAGTTAAAGACATTTTTAATACATTTATATAGAAAATATTTGGCAAACGTGGATTCCGAACCACTGACAAACATCCATGCTACTGCCAAGATTCGAACCTGAAGTCTGCGGTACCAAAGGGCAGAGCGGTAGCTAACTGGTCATCAGGCTCCATCAGTTATAGAGCATTCTAAGCCATTATAGGCGAATGAATTACTGATTGAAAAATTTGTATCACATTACTACAGAACAGCTATGCGATTTCGCAGCTAGGCAATAATAATATTAATAGTAATAATAATTAAATAAACTGGCACTACAATTATAACATAAAAATGATTTCTTCTTAGCAGAGAAATTCTAATTAGGAATAAATATTATGATACCTATAATTTATCTATGTATAGTACATACAGTTTCATATTTATAAGTATATAAGTAACTAAAGAAACAAATGTGTGACATGCATTAAATAAAAAATATCCAGTCCTTTTTACTATTATTTAATTTAGTTTTAAGGATTTTGCGAAATATAAAAGGAAAGCTTGACATTCTTAAAGCCATCCTTAAATTATTCTTGTAATATTAATCACATTTTTAGGAACCTGAATATTTAATTACAAACAACTGCAGCCAGCCAGGCAGGAAATGGGACACTTCCTTTTTCAGAATATCCTCAGCATTAGTAAGAAGAGATTATTCTTTTGCTACTGGAAGTAACAAACTGTGAGGCAAGGGGGTATTGAAGTAATTGTTTAGAAACTGTTGGAGTTTCTATTATGGTCACGCTATAGATGTTATATAAACTTGGTCGGTTTGTATAGACGCATCTGTAGAAATACAGCAGACAGATTGGCAGTTCATTATGTATACAGTGAATCTTAGACTAATACGGCCTTTATTTCTACAGACATCTGTTGTATTTTATTGTGCTCCTTTTCTGAATTGCTTTCCAGTCTTAATTTATTTGATTCGCGCTTATAATGGATAAATTAATATTTATGGAATAAATTCGTTTACTTATTGGGATTACTTTTAGACAAACAGTCATTCGTTCTTATTTGCAGTGCAATAAATCATATGATACATAAAGCTTTAATGAATTTAAGTAAAAAATATACTTGCTCATCATATAAAAATCATATCTTAAAATGTATCTTGCTTAAATATACTCATATCATTATATATATATATATATATATATATATATATATTAGTTTAAGAATAATTTCACCCACATTTTTAAGTGCAGTTTTGCAACTGTAATTAAGGCAGTTTTCAGTGGCACGTTGTACATAGACATTCAAAAAGTCATACTAAGGCTTATCTAGTTAATCTCTGTTTGGTATAACAATAAATAAAAAAGCTCTTTCAAATATTCATTTATTTATTGTTATTTATCAACATTTATTTATTGTTATTATAAATAAGAAAATTTTAGGAAACTATAAGTATACAATGATATCCTAAAATATCAGTTTCACTTTTTTTTTAAACTTATCTACAGTCAAATACCCATTCCATGGTCTACTTAATCATACGCTACAGATGGAGGGTGATTTTATGATTTCAGAAGCACATTACGGCTAATAAAGATTTATATCTAAAAGTGAAAAAATAAAATTTAAAGTTTGAAATCTAAACTTTCTATTATTAATGATTAAAAAATTAATTTCGAATATTTTGTTTCATCTGTTGCTTATATTTTTATCTAACCATGTGAAACCATACTTTTCTTTTAAGTATTAGTTATTTTATTTTAATTAAACAATTATTATTTTATTTTTTACCTTTATATATGTATTTCTTTTTATCACAATAATATGATGCTTTCTTGAGCAAAGGAACGAAAAGTAAAGGTACTCTGACCCAAATAAGTTATTTGAGATTAAACACTATTTGCAATAATGATATGTAAAAGAGAAAGCAAGAAAGACAGCGGTGCTAAAGGCATAAAATATTGAATAAGAAAATTTATGAACTTATTTTAAGTAAAAAAAAAGTGAGTGAACAGATTTTCAAATGTAAACCAAACATTATTTCCCTATCGCTGTGCTGGGGGAAAACAGCAAATTTATAAACAAATATTTAATATCCTAATTATAGCCTGTATGTACAAAAGAGTAGAATAAATTTTCGTGTCCTCTTATAGTTAGTACTTGTTACTAGTACATAGTAATGACTGCGCCTCCATATTTCTCATGCCACTCCCTATTTAATATGGCCCTCGGTATGCCATTTAGATAAGAGCCATACCACTCGTCAGCGAAGAAAATTTTGGCCACTTTTAAACTATACAAATGTTTTTAATATAAATCGTATTTAATAAACTTATTATATTTATATTATAAGGAAATAATACTTTTTTTAGATATTTAACTCATCTATAAAAAATAAATTTTAAAGTTATGCAAAAATGTATATTTATATTGTGAATTAAATAATCATTTTATTCTCAGATTTAATTAAGCAGAAATTTCTCCTTCGAAAGGTAAAGTTTCAAATTTTTCATCACACATTTAATTTTTGTGTTCTAATGTGAAACATTTTCTTTTTTTTATATACTCTATTTGGGGTTATACTGATAGAAATTAACTCACATGGGTTATATGTGCATTTGATAGTTGTTATTAGTTATTCTGAGAGGCTTATGAATTTGAATGAAAGATATTTATCACTTTAATCTCTGCATCACTTATACAATGTGCATATGACTCAATTGTTTGCACTTTTATAAATACTGCTTGCTTATAAAAACATTACCCATAAAATATCATATTGAAATAAATAAAATTTTCTTGAAAAATATGTATATTGGCTTGGGATACATGGACCAGAAAACTACCATTTTCGCAGAAAAAAACCCATAATATTACACAACTATTTGCTATAACCAAATCGTAGAACTAAACCATCATAGAAATACTAATATAGAGAAAAGGAACGAATTTCTCAAGATCAGCGAAAAAATTCGCATAAACTGTAGAAGCAGAAGTCGAAAATTATTAAGCTAACCCAATCATCAAAATCAGGGAAAGGCTGGAACTACATTAAAAAAAAACACAAATATTTATATAATATCAGGGTGTGAAACATGCCGTCCAGGAAATCCGTAAAACACAAGAGAAATTAGCAAAACCAAAAATAAATACTTTAAAAAACTTAAAAGAAATGAATTGCAACAGTCTTTCAATAGCTTTATCAAGTAATATGTACTATCAGGACATTATAAGGTATGTTATTTCTGCTCGCAAGATGATGGGATGCAATTTAAAAACATATCTATCGACGTTTCCCATAACAGGAAGTCGGCAGAATAAACTTCCGTTTATATATATATATAATACTGTTTTGTATTTCCTTTAAGATAGATTTATGTTAAATATTATTTTAAAATTAAAGAAGTTTATCGATTCAATGTGCCATCTATAGAATGTTCTTTGAATTTATTTTCACTAGTTAACATTACATGCAATTTCAAAGAAAGGATAATTTGAAATCACCAGCATTTCTCAGGATAACTGCCATTCCATTCAATTGATGAAATGAAAACAGCCTCTCCTGACAGCTCGAATTAGCACGCACATTTTGAGATGGAGAGACTTAATGGAGTCGTACGAAGGAGAAAATGGAGTGCCATCCACTTTCCTAATGTGTTCAAACAGACTCAAAATGGGAGGGCGACATGGAATTTGTTACAAGAACATCTTCCGGAAAGACTCAGTTCCAATAAATTAGTGTTCCTGGATTGAATAGAATATTTTTTTTCATTCAGACAAATCATTTTTTTAATTATCTCAATTAATTAACTCAGTCCTGGGTGCATGTTGTATATATGTATTGTTTTGTATTTTTGAAGGTAGTTTTAACTCTAAATTATCACCATTCATATAAATCTTTCTGATTCACTTGTGAATGCATCACTATGCAGTGTAAGGTTACATTTAAATTAATTCCTTCTGTGCATAAAATATTTTAAAATAGTGCTGTATTGTGTGTTTTACTAATGCAAAAACTGTATAGTTATCTTTTAATGGTGGTACACAGTAAAGCGGGTAAAAGCAGCAAAAAATGTGTTGCCGTTCAATTAGGTAAAAAATATTTCCACTTTTATAGCAAGCCTACGCAAATCATTTAAACTAAGGAAACGTGTTTACTTTTGAACTAAACAGAACACGTTTTGTGAAAATACTCACAGTTAAAACTGGCAGACAAATATTTAAGTTGTCTTGTGTTTACTTTTAGTGTCTTGTGTTACTTTTAGTGTGTTTACTTTAGTTGTCTTGTGTTTACTATCTGAACTTTCTTTTTAAATTACTTTATCACACGACAGCTTTTAATACACATACAAGGTAATTCACAATATTTAATTATTTGTTCTTAATTTATTCGAAAAGTTTCACGTGATCTTGATGCATCTCTATCTTCACTCAGGATTGGATGTATTTCTATTCTAATTACTGTACTGAATACTGATACTGCGTTTTTAATTTCTATATATTATTTTAAGGAATAAAGCATCTGTAAAGCTATTTGTAGATATTGTACATATTTGAATCTATAAAATCATTTACAGATTTGTACAGATTTGAATTTGTGAAACCATTTACAGATTGTTGTACATTTTATTTTAAAGAATAAAATATTTGTAAAACTATTTGCAGATATTGTAGAAATTTAAATCTTTATAGCCATTTACAGATAATGAACATATACATGAATCTATACGTTATATGTACATTTACAGATATTCACATGTTTTATTTTAAAGAATAAAATAAAGTAACAAAATAAATAAGTAAATAAATTAATGTAAAATCTTTTATAGATATTTTACAGATTTACATCAGTAAAATCATTTACAGATGGTGTGCATATTTGATTATGCAAATTCATTTGCAGCACAATTTATTTTAAAAGAAGAAATATCAGTCTGTATTAATTTACACTTTAGATCGACTGGACTAAAGCACACAAGGGCGACTGACTTTCGCTCCGAACGTCTCCGTCTGACCGCGAAAAGCACACCAGGCTGTGAGTGACAGCTAATCGTAAATGGGGTTCCTTTGGTGTGTGGATTTGGTTTGCTGATTTGCTTTGGTTTGTCGCACTACGGTCATCTTCTGCATACGCTAAACAGACCGGGAGCTAAAGTTTAAATTGGTACCGAAATACAACAAACATCTCTGCCGAAGACAGGATTCGAACCTGAAGCCTCTGATCCCAAAGATTTCTTTCACAATTTTTTTTGTTAGAATCTGTATTCTAAATACATGCTTCTAACTGAATGATGAAGAATGATTGATATATATACTACTTTGCACGAATTAAAATGATTCTTGTCTAAAAACAATCAATATTCAAAATAGTTTAGCTGTTGTCCAATACGCTTTACTACAGTCCTTAAACTAGTTGTACTGTTCTTTAAAATACTTCAAAATATTTATTAAAAAAAATTATCATGGATGCTTTTTTAAAAATAATAATTTTTCATACAGAAAATTCCCTTTCTCGAAATATTTTAAGTGAATTCTAGGATACTCAATTACTCCATGAATCTACAAACCTTTTTTTTTTTTTTTTTGAGCAACGAAAATAATGCGCACCATGATAGATGATAGACGAGCGCAGTAGCTGCCGCGAGGACAGAGGGCAACATTTTCAACCATCCATCAAAAATAGAACGTTTTTTGGAGAGCTTTAAAAATATTACTCGCAGCCTCAAAATGCATACATGTTGGAATTTAGAAATAGAGCTTTTAAGGATACAATGACGTATGAAAGTATTTATTGCAAACACTAGATTCATCTTCTACGTTTTTGTAGTTTTAACATCGTTAATCTTTTTTGCGCGGACGCAAAGAAAGATCCACTTTTGTTTGTTATTACTCAAATTTACAGCATAGGATATCATTCTTTTTTCACATGAATAGGAAGAGGAAGCTCGTTTTATAAACAGCCATTACTTTATTGAAAATAAACAACTGTGATAAAATGGAAAAAATTAAATAAAATTATAAAATATTTGCTTTCGATAAAAGATTTATTTCTTTTTATATTAATTAGTTTATAATATTGTGGACCTAGCATATATGTTCTCCATCGAGTAATATGAGCTTGCCGTAAAATGCTACGTATCAATGTTGAGCCGGTTAACGGCTGCCACGTGATTAAGAGGTGGACCAATATACAGAGTGATTATAATTAAAGTCTCACTTTCAAAATGCTGTCAAAAAAGAAGAACTCGTCACAATGAGTTCAAATTTGATCTGAAGTTACTTGAAGAAAGAGGAAACGGTGCGGCATCAAAAAAGTTCCAAAGTGAATTAATAGATGGCGCTGTAAGAGGCATAAAGAAAGTGAATTCGGTTGCCAGTGTTAATTTGAGCCGAAATGATAACGTATTTGGCATGAGTTGCGCATTAAACCAACTGTAGTGTTCAATGTACTTGATTGTTTCGTTTTTTTGATGGACAAAATTACTTTTAAGTCATTCAACAGTTGTGGCACTGCTAATGGAAACCCCAACCGCCACGGCAAGGTCATACCCAATTGGATGGAAAAAAATGATGGAACTTTCCCCCTTTTTCAAATATCTTCAATTCAAATTTGAACTCATTTTGACGAGTGGTTTTTTTTACAGCATTTTGAAAGTGGGATAATCACCCTGTATATCAATGATGCGTAGTTGCTAAAACATGAATTATTGTTCTAATAATTTTTTTCCAAAAATGTTTGTGTAATTATTGAAAAAAATGGTATGTATTCATGCAAAAAAACATTTGGGGTTTTTGAGTAGAAAAAAAAAAACAAAAAAAAAAAAAAAAAAAAAAAATAGGAATTTTTAAAAAAGGAAAATATACATTTTGTCACATTATTAATTTTTAATCTTATATTTTAGATATTACAAGCCAACGGATGATTCTCAGAATTATTTTAAAACAATATTAACATATTTGTAAGAAATATTATTAAAGATTCATATATTTACTCAGCATAATCTTAAGAAAAGTTATTGTAGCAATTTAACTTTTTCACATAGGTTTTATTGGAAAATTTATTCATTTTGGGATATTAGATAAACAACAAATCAAAAAAAATAAGACAGTGATTAAAAAATATATTCATGCGCATACATTTCAAAAAATTTCTTGAAAGAATATTATGCGTTTCATAAAGAACAAAGTGTATATTTTAAGATGTTGAACATTAAATTGTTTTAGTTAATGGAACTTATATTAAAGTCTTGTCTCTAAAAATTAAAAAAAAGTAACATATTTTTCAAAACATGCAAACGTGCTTTTCTCAAATTACGAGATCTACTTAAAAATTTTGAATACTTCTTTTGTAGCTTCCGGGTAACTTTTTTTTCCTGAAAAATAATTTAAAAGGATTTATGATACGTATAAATGAAATGCTCGGAGGAAATGCGTTTAAAACATGTATGTCTCGGTGATGTATAAAAGAATTTGTAATTGATATTAATTTTAAAAATCAGGACTTTGCAGGATTCTTGTTTTAAATTACAGAAAGAAAAACAGCTCAAATAAAAAAATCATCTGAATTTAAATTAATTCGTACTTAGTTTGGAAATTCTTGGTTCTTGCTGTTGTTTACCACGCTACGAATCGTTACAAATACTAAGAGCATTAATAACAAGGTCGTTAACGATTCAAAAAGAAGGAAGAAAAGTGTAATCGCCTTTTTCTCTCTGATTAAAATAGTAATTATGATTTTCCCGGGGAAAAGATTCTGAGGATTGTTTTTTGAAAAAATAAAAGAAAAGTAAAATGCTTCTGGGAATTTAAATAATTAGGTAAATTAATCCTTGTTAGTTTCAAAATACTTAATCATAATCTGAGAAACGTTCAAATCCCACAGCTTTGAGCCTTTTTTTACTTATTTTTGTTTCATTTAACTTTTTTTTTATTGTGATAAATAGCTCATAATATTTAAGTGGGATAAAAACACGAAGTTTTCGTACACAGATTAAAGATTATTGTATTTTTCGCTTGATGAAAATTTTTGTGAAAAATATCATCTTAATACAGTATTTAAAAGTGCACAAATATTTATAATTAGTATTAGATTAAAAAAATGAAGTAATTGGACAAGATACAACAATGCTTTTCTTTGGCTAGGACAAAAATAATCTTAAATTGCAGATTTCAAACCAAAACTTGTAATTCAAATACTATTTCCACTTATTCTAAAGCTAAGAGATAAAATATGTATCGCAAAAATAAAAAAAAATAACCAACATATTTTTAAAATTCTTTTTAAAAATGGCTATAGTCAAAGCAATTTAAAAACAGTTCAATTCAATAATTCATTTCAGATAATTGTCAGTTTTTCTTTGATGAAGATTGATTATTATTTAGGATTTTGCATGATATAATCCATAACTATATGGAATATGTATTATTATCTTTTACACATTCCAAATTCTGCTTTGTTTGTCCTTGATGGTTGTCAGAAGTCGCACCCTATATGCACAGCGATGATTTAAGGCCCCCTTAAGACGCTTTTTGATCTTTCTGCTGCGTGATATCGGCATGCGACACAAAAGCAGCCGCTGCGCAATTTGTTTTCGGCAGCCCCCAATAATGAACCCGTCGGAAACCTCTCGCTAACAGGAACACCGGAGTAGACAAAAAAACAACAAAACAAGATATTGGAAGTTATTATGTTGTGGGAATATCATCTGGCAGTTTTACATTATCCAATTTGTTTTGCAGCTATAACTTGCCTGAATTTCCCTTTTTCTAATCTCATTTTTTTATTTTTGTTTTGACTGCTGAATATCATATCAATAGTTTTCAGCCTATCAATAACATGCTTGTTTACGTTTTAGATTTTCTTGTAAAATGAAATTAGTTCATTTTTTTAAAAACCGCTATTACTTGTCATTGTTATTATTATTATAATTTTTTTCAGATATAAGCGTTTACCTATAAATTTACCTTGTCACATTTTTTAACTATTTTTTCATTCTCAACAACAATCGCAATTTTTATGCAAATGTGTCATCCATTTATCTTGGTAATTAAATTGAATGTCGCGTTGAAAGAATTCTGAGTTGTTTGATAATTGCATTGCTGTTAATATGGACACATTTTCTGTAAGAATAATCTTGAGAAAGACAGAAGGGAAGATAATTAAAAAAAAAAAAAAAAATCTTGATACAACGAAACAAACTCTCACTTTAATAAAATTTGCTTTCAATATCACAAATTTCTTCCAGCCGTCAAGTTTAATAAATTTAGTAAAATATTTGTACGGAGCATAAATTCTGTCTCAAAATAACAAAAATATTATCTTAGTTGCACAGAACCAATCATTTATTAACATATTTCAAAAACATCCTCAGATTTCAGAAGATAGATGATTTGTAATTTAAAATCTGTTTATTATTAATAGCGAATACTCATATTATGTTTAGAAAGATAAGAATAAATTGCTGGTACGAATTTTTGAAGATAATTCATTAGATATACATGACTTAATGGTACTCAGTTTCTCAAATGTGTGTAAATATTTATAACCGGGAGAGTAGAAGAGAAATATATTGGAGTGAAATTAGGCTGATCTCATATGTAATGTTATTTACTATAATGCTTTTAATACTAATATTTTATCACATTAGAGCTTTCTTAAATATCTCTTTTATGAATTATCTTTATGTGATAGAGTTCATTGCGAAAGTTTACCTCCATAGTTGGATTGACATTTTAAATATGTTAAAAAAAATGCATATTTTAGTGAGATGTATTGACCCTCTAAGTTTGTCCCATCACCGTTGAATTACCCTGCATATAAAATTATCTATGTAATTCAATCTTTTTATATACCTGTTAGAAAATTCATTTAAAAATATTTATACATAATAATAAGTTGTGGTAAAAATTTGGCGAAAAAAAATTTAAATAAATACTATTTTTACTCGTGGTGCAAACTATGGTGTGTGATACCGTTTTTTTAATTGTCTGAGTCTTAATTACTTTCGCTTAGTTATTTTACGCAATAAATTATGCAGATACTTTCTGTCTGTTATCCTTGCCAGTGGGCTCATAGCATGGTTTTTAAAATTATTCTAAAAAATATTTTTGTTATCTAGTATTGCATTATTTTGCATTAGTCAAAATGAATGGGATGACAGCTTGAAAAAACCCCATTAAAAGTAATTAATAATTGCGGGAGCCTTTACAAAAGCTAAATGTCTGTCTGCTATAATGATGTTACAACACATAGAGAACCATTAATTTTGTCTCTATTGAAGAAGTTAAGGAAAACTGTCAATTACATCAAAATATCTGTTTTGTTCATCGTCTATTTCGTTTTTCTTCAGGTTTTTATAGGTCAAATAGGAGTTTACTCGTCGATGAAACAAGGAGAGTATGATTATGATTAGTTGTAACTCATCGTTTTCAATTGAAACTTTCCGATTTGCGCCGTACGCATTCAGGTTTATCTTTGATTACAGAGAAGACTTTCCAACACGAGAATCAGCATCTCTTTAACTGTGCCATACATTGTCTTCTCTTAAAATTTCTGACTGTCCAGTACAAATTCAGGTTGTATCTCCATACTGATCGTTGGAAAGACTCCTCTTTGGTCAAGAAGGAGTCTTTCCATCGATTAAGATGAAGAAAAAGTCTCTTATTAATTGGCACTCATAGTCTTCTCTTAAGACTTTCTGACTGCAGTGGTATGTCGCGGTAAGCTTCTGATTACTTGCGTATGAATTAGATCATAAACTACAGTTAAATCTTTCTAACTACTGCCGTATGAATTCATCAGAATCTGACTTCAATTGCGCATGAGTTTATTTAAAGAAACTGTATCGTGCCATAAGGTAAGTGTAATATTACAAATATATGTGGACTTTATTCTTTAGTTAATAGTTCTCAATAAATTCTCCAAATCCATCGCCCTTCAAAAATGTTCCTGTGGGAAACCAATAATGCCAAAATTATGACAGGGCCGCAGCCATGTTTAACATATGTATGGAGGTATTGGGAAGATGCGTTTGTGAAAGTATCATTCAGAATAGACGTATATTACAGAAATGTTTATACGTCTGATAATGTTTATACGTAACGATGTTTCGTGGACCATATCACTATATTCTATATATTGTCAGATCTGATGATTGTGACCCTATAAAGACGATGCTTAGCATTCAAATCCGTCAGAACTACTTTTCATAAATTTGTTGCTTGTGCAATTTTCTATGAAATGAATTTCGATTAATTAATTGATTATATATCACATGCTAGGATATACAAGGATATATTTCATACTAGGACATTCACATGCTTGATTATTTTTCAGACCGTACTAGCTTTTATCTTTTATGGTCATCACGTCATCTTTTTAATGTCCTCACGCTATCTTTTACGGTTATCTTTTTATAGTCATCATGGGATATGGTCATTATATCCCAAACTACTTCATTATCCTAAGATATTCTACCTTCAGCATTGCTTCTTATCCATTATTATACTTGACAGAGTTATTACTTTTGATTCCGTAGCTTGAAAAACAACTCGCTACGTTAGCGAGTTGTTTGTGACAAATGATCCAAAAATTATGACTCTTTTCCGTTATGAGAAAGAAACTGTAATGTCCTCAATTCATAGTAAAAAGCAGAGGGCAGACTAATATATACATGTTTACGAAGCAACAAGTTATGGTAAAAGTTTAGGTACAAGAAGGTTCAAGTTTATTTAAACTTGTCATTATTAGGAAAGCCCTTTATAGTTTCTGGAGGGAGAATTCTTCGATCAAGAATTTTACATGGCATTTCTTAAAGGTTTTGCACGGTGTACATAAAATAGTGATATTTCTGAAGTTTCGTATGGTATTCTTATATGGTGTATGAATTTTTGCTGATTTCCTGAATAATTTTTCTCTTTTTGTATTTTTACAATTTTTTTTGTCCTTTCCTCATTGATTGCTCTCATTTCTTGATATAAGTACACTGTAGTTTCATGATATTCAGATTCGTCACTGTCGATGATGCTCATCTAGGCTCATTTTGAATTATTCGTTGCTTTTTTGTCTATTAATTTTGATAAAAAAATTTCTAGAATGAAAATTATTTATAGTATTTATAAAAAAGACCGTTTGCACTTTGACTATGATGTGTGCTTTAATTATGATGAGTTCGCCACACACACACACACACATACATAAATGCATACATATATACATATATATATATATATATGATGTATTCAATCAATTTCTTCTTACGCATATCAGATACAACTTATTACAACCAACCTAATAATTTTTTACAAAAGCATTTAAACATTTAATTAATGTACTTTGGAACTAAAAAAATTATTTATGTACTGGGAAATTTTCTTAATGGGAAATTCATCTTGAGTGATTCTAACAGAAGATTATGATTTAACGCAATAAATAAATGAATTAGAATAACCGAGCATAAGAAATCACAGTCAAAACCAAAGAAACATTAAAACCAAAGCAAACATTAAAATATACTTAAAAAGGACAACTACTTACTTCAATCTACCAATTATACAAAGAAATGTGTGACATACATTAAATGAAAAATTTCCAATCTCTTTTTTAAAATCATTTAATTCAGTTTCAAGGATTTTGCGAAGTATAAAAATGAAAATTTGACATCCTTATAGCAGCTTTAAATAATTCTTCTAATATTAATCAAATTTTTAGGAAGCTGAATATTTAATTACAAACCACGACATTCACCCGGGCATGAAATGAAACACTTCTCTTTGCAGAATATCTCAGCGTTAGTAAGAAGAGATTATTCTTTTGCTACTTCAAGTAACAATCTGTGAGGCAAGGGGTTATTGAAGTAATTGTTTAGAGACTGGAGTCTCTATTATGGTCACACTGTGTATGTTATATAAACGTGATGTGTTTGTATAGACGTATCTGTAGAAATACAGCAGACAGATTGGCATTCCATTATGTATACAGTGAATCTTAGACTAATAGAGCCTTTATTTCTACAGACATCTGTTGTATTTTATTGTGCTCCCTTTTCTGAATTGCTTTCCAGCCTTAGTTTATTTCATTCATGCTTATAATGGATAAATTAATATTTATGGAATGAATTTGTGAGATTATTGGGGTAATTTTTAGACAAAAAATATACTGTTGTTATTTACAGAGCGGAAAATGATATGATGCATAAAACTCTAATGAATTTTTTAAAAAAATGAACTTGCTTATCAGTTTTCCTTTATTTTTGAGTTTGAGACGAATTTTCAGCATATTTTTAAGTGCAGTTTTGAAACACCTGTTAAAGCAGTTTTGAATGGCATGTTGTGAGTCAACATTCAAAAAGACATACTAGGTCTGTTTAGCCAATCTCTGTATGGAAACCGGATGGAACAGGAATCGAAGAGGAATATTTAAAAAAGCCTTTTATTTATCATTGATATTAATAACATAATAAGAAATTATATATATAATTTTATAAGAATATTAATAATATAATAAGAAACTTATAGCAAAAAATAAATTTACAATGTGAAACTGAAAAAAAAAAAAAAAAAATTATTTTTTTCTAAATTTTATCAACAATCAATCCCTCATTCCATGTTCAACTTAATCATATATCGCAGATGGAGAGTGAATATCTGGTTTCAAAAGTAAATTATAGCTATTAAAAATTTATGCCTTGTACTAAAAAAATTAAAAAATTTTTTAAACTTAAACTTCCTAATATTAACGATTTAAAAGCTGATTTATGATATTTTGTTTATTTGATTATTCATATTTTTATTTAATCACGAGATAAAACATATTTTTCTTTTAAGTAAAGAAGATAAGAAGGTTATTTTTTTGCCTTCACATTTATTTATTCTTATCAGAATATCATATTCTATTTTATTCTGTCTGAGAATGTTAGTTTCATGAATTTAAACAACAAATATATCGAGCACAATGATTTTAGTTCAACGAAACTTGAAGAAATCATTGATTAAATATTTGTCCAACCTAATCATAGTAAATCAATAATAATAGTATATAATTGTTTTAATCACAACACTGTCTTAAAATGTTTTTGAAATTTATAACTTAATCATGATAAGCAGCTGTTATTTTTCTGTGAAATTCATGTTTTATTCTTTTTGAAATATTACAACTTAGTTAATGGTTATTTATCATATTGATGTTTCTAATTGATTAATTTTTCCACTCAATTTATGGTTATTTTAAATAAATGCAAACGAAACAATATTTTTTTTTTGCTATACATAACATTTGAGACAATGCGTTAATCAGTGCAAAATGAATCCTATTTAATTGATATAGGGACATTTACCACCTTGGTCTATCTCTTACAAAAATAAATTTACAAAAAAATGTAAAAAATGACAAAATTAAAAAGGGTGTTCTAAGGGTGTAAAGGTTTCTCTAAAGGGTGTTCTTTCACTTTTTCTGGTTTATATTTCTTCTGATGTATTTTTTTTTATTAATAACACTTACTTTTGCAAACATTAAAAATAATATATCATATTGAAATGCAAATGTAAAAATTACTTGGAAAAATATGTATATTGGCTTGGGATACATGAACCAGAAACATGATAATTTTGCAGAACAAAACCCATAATAGTACAACAGTATTAGCTATAACGAAATTGTAAAACTTAACCTCATGGCAATACAAATGTAAGAGAAATGAAGGAATTGCTCAAGGTCAGGGAAAAAATGCTTTCATAAACTGTAGCAATGAAGCTGAAAATCATTAGACAAAATTATTAGAGAATCCATCAAAAATGGGAAATTGCTAGAACAGCATTATAAAAAGAAATGCAAATATTTATACAATAATAGGGAGCGAAACATGTTGTTCAGAAAATTCCTAAAAACACGATAGAAATTAGCAAAAAAAAAATATATATTTATAAAAAAACATAAAAAATAATAATTGCAATACTCAATAGATAGCTTTATCAAGCAATATGAACTATCAGTATAATATAAAAAGACATGTTTTTTTTGCTCGCTAGATGATTGGATCCAATTCAAAACATATCTAACTATGTATTCCGATAACATGGAGTAGACAGAATAACTTTCCCAAATAAATAAAGAACACGGATATTTATACAATAACTGGGTGTAAAACATGTTTTCCAGGCAAATACGTAAAACAAGAGAGAAATTAGTATGGACAGTAAGGTAATTTTTAAGAACGGTAAGTTAACGTTAAGGCAATGTTGATTTTTGATATAGTAAAATAAAGTCACGTGACAGAACCTTGTGATTATGGCATATGGCACGCACACATACATATATAAAAGGCTGTTTGGTATTTTCTTTAATATGATTTTAACTTAAATATTATTTTAAAATTAATGAAATATATAGATTATGTGTGTCATCTAGAAAATATTCTTTGAAGTTATTTTCAACATTTAAAATTACATCCATTTTCAAAGAAAGGATAATTTGAAATGACAAGTAAATCTCAGGATAACTACCATTCCATTCAATTGATGAAATGAAAACGATGAATATGATCCTGACAGCTCGAATTAGCAAGCTCATTTTGAGACGGAGGGACTTAATGGAGTTGTACGAAGGAGAAAATGGAATGCCATCCACTTTCCTAATGTGTTCAAACGGACTCAAAATGAGGGTGCGACATGAAATTTGTTACAAGAACATCTTCCGAAAGATTCATTTCCAATAAATTAGTGTTCCTGAATTGAATCAGACATTTTTTCTTTCGTCAGACAAATCCTTGTTTTAATTCTAATTTAATTTACTCGATTAATTAACTCAGTACAGGGTGTATGTATACATATATATATTATTGTATTTTTTTAAGGTAGTTTTAACTGACATATTCACAATTCATAAAAACCTCAAACGATGAATATGAATACATACGAATGAATCACTCACTATGCAGTGTAGGGTTACAATTAAACTAAGTCCTCCTATGGATAAAATATTTTAAAGTAATGCTGTTTTGTATGTTTTATAAATTATTTATAACTTTTATTTGAATTAATGCAAAATACTGTACAATTATTTTTTAAGGGTGGTGCACTATAAAGCGGGTAAAAGCAGCAAAAAATTAACTGCCATTCTAATTATGTAAAAAGCATTTCCACCTATATAGCAAGCCTACGCAATTCCTTTAAATTACGGATACGTGTCTTACTTATGAACTGAACAGAACACGTTTTTTTGTGAAGTTACTCACAGTTAAAACGGGCAGACAATTAAATAAAAGAAGGACATCAAATATTTATATTGACTTGGAGTTTACTTTTCCCTTATCTGAACTTTCTTTTTAAATTACTTTATCACACGACAGACATTTTAGTACACATGCAAGGCGATTTACAATATTTAATTACGTTTCACAAGATCCTGATGCATCTCTATCTAGACACAGGATTGCATGCATTTTTATTCTAATTACTGTATTAAAAACTGATACTACATTTTTATTTTATTTTAAGGAATACGATATCTGTAAAGCTATTTGCAGATAATGTGCAAATTTACATCTTGAAAGCCATTTACAAATAATGCTCATATTTGAATCTGTAAACTCATTTACAGATATTGTGCATATTTGAATCGGTAAAGCCATTTACAGACAGTTGTACATTTTAATTTAAATGATAAAATATCTGTACTTTATCCTTCTACAGTTATTCTACAGATTTGCACTGTAAAGCCACTTACAGATGGCGTGCACATTTGAATTTGTATATTTATTTGCCGTGGAGTTTATTTTAAAAGATGAAGTATCTGTCTATATTAATTTACTCTTTAGAACTAGAGAACACGAGGACGAGTGAATTTTGCACCGGAAGTCTCCGTCTGACCGCTAAAAGTGTTGATAGTGTTGGTGATAGCGTTTGTTCTGTATAAAGAGTCGATGACCCTTCAAAGATGTTGATTGATCGTTGGTTAGTTAAGAAATTGGGGTTTGACCTTGAGGTAACAGCAAATAAATGTGTTTTTATTTTGGTAAATTACAAATTATAGGCTCCAAAAAATCATATTTCCTGCAGGAAAGTATTTAAAAGAAATTTTTATTAGTGCAAATCCATTTTTTCCACAATTATTTATTAGAATCCATATTCTAAATTCATGCTTCTAACTGAACGATAAATAATGATTCTTGTACGTAGTAGTTTATACGAATTACAATGCTGAAAAAAAATACAATATGCAAAATATTTTTCTATTTTCATAACTGTCGTCCAATACACTTTAATATAAACATAAACTAGATCAACTGTTCTCCAAAATACTTCAAAATATTTATTTAAAAACTTATTATGCGCACTGTTTAAAAAATAATAAATTTTCACACACAAAATTCACTTTCTTGAAATATTTTAAGTGAATTCTAGGATACCCAATTACTCCATGAATCTATAAACTTTTTTTTTGAGCAGAAAAAATAACGCAGACCATGATAGATGATAGACAAGCGTAGTAGCTGCCGCGAGGATAGAGGGCAACATTTTCCACCATCCATCAAAAATAGTGCGTTTTTGGGAGAGCTTTAAAAATATTACTCGCAGCCTCAAAATGCATACATGTCGGAATTTAAAAAAGAGCTTTTAAGGCCACAATGACGCATGAAAGTATTTATTACAAACACTAGATTCATCTTATACGTTTTTGTAGTTTCAACGTCTTTAATCTTTTTTACGCGGACGCAAAGAAGTAGCTACTTGTTTTCATTATTATTGAAGTTTGCAGAATAGGATCTCATTCTTGTGTGACATGAATAGGAAGATGAAGCTCTTTTATAAACAGTCATTACTTTATACTAACCATTGAAAACAAAATGACTATGATAAAATGAAAAACTTAAAATAAAAATTACAAAATAGTTGCTTTTGATAAAAGATTCATTTCTTTAACTGTTAATTAATTTATACTGTGGATCTATCATATAATGTTTGCGAGAAATATCAGAGTGCAGTACAATGCTACGAGCCAATGTCAAGCCGATTAACGGCTGGCACGTGATTAGAGAGGTGAACCAGTATACAGGGTGTTATAATTAAAGTCCTAATTTCAAAATGCTGTGCAAAAAAACCCCTCTTCGCAATGAGTTCAAATTTGAACTAAAGAAACTCGAAGAAGGGGGAAACTGTAAGGCATCAAAACAAAAGTGCCAAAGCATATTAATAGATGGCGCTGTAAGCGGCAGTAAGAAAATGAATTCGGCTATCAGTGATATTTAGAATCGAAAGGACATTGTATTTTGCGTGAGTCGCACATTTAACCAACTGTAGTGTTTGTTCAATGTGCTGGATTGTTTCACTTTTTGAATGGACAAAATCACTTCCAAGTCATTCAACAGTTGTGACACTGGTAATGGAAAACCCATCCACCTCGACAAGGTCATACCCAATTGGATGGAAAAAATCGGTGGACTTTTTTTTTGAATTGTTTTTGATGCCATAATTTACTGTTTACCCCTTTTTCAAGTATCTTCACTTCAAATTTGGACTCATTGTGACGAGTGGCTCTTTTTTTTTTTTAGAGCATTCTGAAAGGAGATTCTAATTATAATCACCCTGTATATCAATGATACTTAAGTGCCGAAACATGAATTATTGTTATAATAATTTTTTTTTTCAAAAATTTGTGTGTAATTATTTAAAAAATGGCTATGGATTACATGGTATCTGTTCTTATAGTGCTTAATACTGGTTTTGACAAACGATTGATATTCAAATTGAAGTTCAATTAAAATCATGAAGAATAAAAATGTAAACAACAAATGTATTCATGCAATATTCATATATAACATATATTTACTCAGCATAACTTTAAGAACAGTTATTGTAGCAATTTACCTTTTTCACATAGGTTTCATTGGAAAATTTATTCATTTTGTGATATTAAATAAACAACAAATCAACAAATAAAAGACAGTATTTAAAAAATATATTCATACGCATACATTTCCTAAAATTTCTGCAACGAATATTATGTGCTTCTAAAGAACAAAGTGTACATTTTAAGATGTTGAACATTAAATTGTTTTAGATAATGGAACTTATATTAAAGTCTTGTTTGTTAAAACTAAAACAAAGAACTTATTTTTCAAAACATGCAAACGTGCTTCTCTCAAATTGCAAGCTCTACGAAAATTCTTGAATTCTTCTTTTGTATCTTCTGAGTTAGCTTTTTTTTTCCTGAAAAATAATTTAAAAGGATTTGTGCTACGTATAAATAAAATGCTCGGAGTAAATGTGTTTCAAACATGTATGTCTTGGTGATGTATAATAGAATTTGTAATTCACATTAATTATTAAAGAACAGGGCTTTGCAAAATCTCATTTTAAATGACAGAAAGAAAAACAGCTTAAATAAAAAAAATCAATTTAATTTAAATTAATTCTTACTTAGTTTGGGAATTTTTGGTTCATGCTGTTGTTTACCATGCTACGAATCGTTGCAAATACTAAGAGCATTAATAATAATGTCATTAACGATTAAAAAAATGGGAAAAAAAAAGTGTAATCGCCTTTTTCTCTCTGATTAAAATAGTAATTATGATTTTCCTGAGAAAGGATTCTGAGGATTGTTTTTTGACAAAACAAAAGAAAAGTAAAATGTTTCTGGGAATTTAAATAATTAGGTAAATTAATCCTTGTTAGTTTCAAAGTACTTAATCATAAGCTAAGAAACGTTCAAATCACACAGCTTTGAGCTTTTTTTTACTTATTTTTCCTGTTTTATTTTAACTTTTTTTTTCCCTTGTGATTAGCTGCGTAATTTTGAAGTGGGATAAAAACGTAAAGTTTCGTATGCAGATTAAAGATTATTGTATTTTTCGCTTGATAAAATTTTTTGTGAAAAATATCACTTTAATGCAGTACTTAAAAGTGCAAAAATACTTATAATTGGTATTAAAATAAAAAAAAATTTAGTAATTGGGCAAGATACAATAATTTTTCACTTTGTCTAGGATAAAAATAATCTTAAATTGGAGATTTCAAACCAAAACCTGTATTACTAATAAGTTATTTTAGTTATTCTAAAGCTAGGAGGTAAAATATATAATGCAAAAATAAAACTTAACCAACTCATTTTGAAATCCTTTTTAAAAATATCTATATTTATAAACTTTAAAAATTTATAAAACGGAAATTAGTCTCAAAGGAAATTGCTAAACAAGATAAACATGTAAAGAAAAGTAAAACACAGAGATTATAACAACTAAAAGATTCACTTATTTCAAAAAATTCTAGGATAACTCGATATTAAATTAATTTTAAATACGCTTTGAGAATATTATGATCAAAAGCAATGGGAATTACTGTACAACTGGCTAGATAAGATTATTTGGAACAAAAATTTTAGGCAAGCAGAGAAATAGCATTTATTTAAAAAGAAAATTAAAAAACCGAGAATTTACTTTAAATCATTCATATAATTTTTTCAATTTTCATTTTCTTCTTGTATCATTTTTTTTCCTCATGAGAAGAGTTTTTTCATTTCATTCCCAAGAGAGAGGAATGTAGGCTATTGGACAAATATATAATAAAACCACCACTCAAATTTGACTGCAGATGAGCTTTATTGTCTGTATCTATATTACTTGCAATGAGTGTTTGTACTAAAGAAGACAACCTGCCAGTAAAATCTGAAGGCATATATCCAGTGCCATGTATAACGAGGAAGGTTTTACGACCTTCACAGGTCGAAACAACTACAAATTGAATATGTTATACTATGAGTTGTTCCATCGTGATGGGTGATAGCTAAGGAACTGTCCACTCCAATGAGAAGTGAGGGAAGTTGCCCCTCACCCTCTTGATAGATATTTTTAAAGAGAAGTTTGTGGCGAGAAGTTGACGACGAGTTGACAAGAAGGGTTTTCTCTGAAATGACTGAATAGGCCGGAGTTTCCGTCTGTTTCTAAAGTGAGCCCTTTGCGGTTTCATGAATCACGCCGTATGATAGTTATAGTTTTCCTCAGATATATGGACAGTTTAATTTGCAACATTGCTGTGAATTGTTCATAAATAGAAATAAAAAAATCACTTCGTCAACAATTAAATAATTACAAATATTTAATAATGTGAATAAATTTTTAATACAGAAATTTTTAATCAGAAATAACTAAGAAAGAAAGTCATTCCCCATATATTTCAAATTTCAACATGCCATACTTTTCTAATTTCTAATAAAATTCTTTGAAAACAGAAATCTTTCTCCTCATTATGTGTTCCGATGATTCTTCACTTTTACAGGATTTCCAATCAGCAGAAATAATTGCACAATTTATATTAATAATTTTACTTTCCATATGAATTGAAGACCAAGTCCTTTGAGTGCTGTAATAACGACAGATTCCTGTTAAAAGAGGAAATAAAAATGTTTAAGATACTTATGAATTGGATATAAACGTAAAAGAAATATTTTAGTAGATGCCTATTTATTTTTCCTTGGATCATAAAACCGATGAATCAAGATTTAATTATATTAGAGATAATTATATAATTTTAGATTTCTATTCTGCTAATGCGTCTTGAAGAAATTATAAGGATTTCAAAGAAACAAATATTTAAAAAAATAATGAATCCATTTTAATTTAAAAGTGTGTGTTCTATATGACAACAAAATAAAAATTCGGGCCTGAATGGCCATCCCGGTGGTGTCATTGATGTTTGCAGGTTTCCGTAGTCGTAATCGGAGTCCGTTTTAAGTCGTAGTTCTCGGTCTCACATGACTGTAGAGCGTCACGGAGCCAAGTCAGACTACCTACTGCGTTTACTACCGAGCGCCTACTTACTGGTGCTCCAGCACAAGTAGGTAGACTCCAGCCCCCTTTCCCTTCAACCATGAATTCATACTGGTTCGTGGGCTTGGTTTACATGTCTTACCAAGCGGGATAAGAAGCAACAACATAGCAAACATTCAATCAAAGAACTAAATCAAAATGTTTAATTTTGAAGAAAAAAAATAATATTACGTAATCAAACTTTAATTTTATAAGAAAATATTCTGACAAAAACTTCATGTTTTGTATGAAAATGAATAATTTAATTATCACTAATATAATTGAACCTTCATCAATACATTAATTAGAGAACATTATTTTAAAAGACAATTCATTTCTAAAATTATGAACTCAAATACAATTCAAGTAATTTCGTTAATGATTACGTATCTATTGTGCATAAACTCATGATTAGAATAAAATATTGATACTTTTGCATACAATGAAAACATTATATGCAAATACATCAATGTAAATATGCGGTGTATTTAAAACAATTTTATTCTTGCAAAATTTTCATTGTTACATTATTAAATATCAATTTCAACGAATGCGAAATTCAGTATTGTTTCATCTATGCTTTGTTGTATAGCCTATTTGGTATAGCCTTTGATGTATTTTGGTATACATTTATTTAAGTCACACAATCTGGCTTACGTTGCCAGTTAAATCAAGATTTTTCATTATCTCTTAACACGCATGTGATAACGATACCTTTTGCTATTTTTGAGTACATTAATAACAGGTATAGTTAGGCCATGTTATATAATTCAAGTTATAAAAATACAAATTAGTGGTGCTTTATATTATTGTAATAAAGCATGCGGATGTTGTGTAAAATAGGAGAGATTTCAATTACAGTGCAATATTTTCATTCGAATTTTATTACGTCTAGCCACTTTAACAATGTCTAACATATATATTTCCACAGTAAAACGCTACGAACTAATGTAAAGTCATGCGACTTTATACTATGAAGGTTAGAGATATGTCAACGCCATGCAGTTTTTTTATCTGGGCCACTATATATATATATATATATATATATACACACATAATATATATATTTCGGATAATCCCTGCTTTCTGCGTTTTTTATTTTTTTTTTATTTCAAAGTGCTTTAAATAAACCTTGTTCTAGAAAAATTACATGAAGACATGCAAATAAGATTAATTGATGTATTAATATTCGCAGCAATGCAAATAAAACTTAAAATTTTTTTAACACATTTAAAGAGAAGCTAGATGATTCACAGGCTTCGGGCTCGAGTCTGGTCAATACCATGCAGGATTTAGTGGTTCAGAATCCACTTAAAACCATAGGTCCCGGTCTGTTTATCCTCCGTGTGCACAAGATGACTGTAGAGCGAAACACCACACTAAACCAAACCACCTGGGAATGAAATGCAAAAATCTTCTCGTGAGAAAAAATCGTGTTACAAGAAGAAAATGAAAATTGAAAAAAATTATATGTATAATTCAAATTTACTTAAGTTCTTAAATTTCGTTTTTAAATAAACGTTATTACTTCGCTTGTGTAAAATTTTTGTTCCAAATACTCTTATCCAGTGAGAGGTATATTAATTCCCATTGCTTCTGGCGATAACATTCTCCGAGCGTACTTAAAATTAATTTTCTATCAAATTATCCTAGAATTTTCTGAAATAAGTGATTCTTTTAGTTCATATAATCTCTGTGTTTTACTTTTCTTTACATGTTTCTCCTGTTTAGCAATTTCCTTTGAGACTCATTACCATTTGATGAATTTTTCAAGCTTAAAACTGTAGCCATTTAAAAAAAAAGATTTCAAAATAAGTGGGTTAAGTTTTATATTTGCATTATATATTTTACCTCCCAGCTGTAGAATAACTGGAATAACTTATTAGTAATGCAGGTTTTGTTTTCAAATCTCCAATTTAAGATTATTTTTGTCCTGGACAAAGAAAAAATTATTGCCTCTTTCCAAATTAATAGCTATTTTTTTAATTTTAATACTAATTATAAATATTTGTGCAATTTTAAGTACTGTATTATCATGATATTTTTCCCAAAACTGTTCACCAAGCGAAAAATACAATAATCTTTAATCTGTGTACGGAAACATCATGCTTTTATGCCATTTAAAAATTGTGCAGCTATTTATCACAAGGGAAAAAAAAGTTAAATGAAACAGCCAAAAATAAGTTAAAAAAGGCTCAAAGCTGTGTGGATTTGAACGTTTCTTAGCTTATGATTAAGTATTTTGAAACTAACAAGGATTAATTTACCTAATTATTTAAATTTCCAGAAGCATTTTACATTTCTTTTATTTTTTCAAAAAACAATCCTCAGAATCTTTCTCCGGCAAAAATCATAATTCCTATTTTAATCAGAGAGAAACAGGCGATTACACTTTTTTTTTCTTTTTTGAATCGTTAACGACCTTGTTATTAATGCTCTTAGTATTTGTAACGAATCGTAGCGTGGTAAACAACAGCATGAACCGAATATATAAGTAGGAATTAATTTAATTTCAAATGATTTTTTTTTTATTTCAGCTGTTTTTCTTTCTGTAATTTAAAACAAGAATTCTGCAAAGCTCGTTCTTTTAAAATTGATGTCAATTACAAATTCTATTATACATCACCGAAAAATAAATGTTTTAAACGCATTTACTCGCAGCATTTTATTTATAAGTAACTCAAATCCTTTTAAACTATTTTTCAGGAAAAAAAGTTACTCAGAAGCTACAAAAGAAGAATTCAAGAATTTCACGTAGAGCTTGCAATTTGAGAAAAGCACGTTCACATGGTTTGAAAAATGTATTCTGTTTTTTTAAGTTTTGCAAACGAGGCTTTAATATAAGTTCCATTAACTAAAACAATTTAATGTTTAACATCTTAAAATATACACTTTGTTCTTTAGAAAATGCATAAAAATCTTTAAAGAAATTTTTTTAAATATATGCGTATGAATATATTTTTTAAGCATTGTCTTTTTTTTTTTTTTTTTGTTGATGTGTTCTTTATCTAATATCACAAAGTGAATGAGTTTTTAAATGAAATCTATGTGAAAAATGAAAATTGCTGCAATAGCTTTTCTTAAAAGTAAGCAGTGTAAATACATGAATATTTAATGATATTTCTTACAAATATGTTAATATTGTTTTAAAATATTTCTCAAGAGCCATCGCTACTACTTTAAGAAATAAAAGTTTTGACTTGCAAAATGGCTAAAATATAAAATTAAACATAAATAACATGGCAAAATGTATCTATTCAGTTTTTTAAAATTTTACGTTAAACCTCCAAATTTTTTTACTTGAATTCTTTTGTATTTTACATTTTTATTATGATTTTAATTGAACTTCCCTTTGAACTCTAATCAGTTGTCAAAACCAGTATTGAACAGTATGAGAACCTATGCCATGCAATTCGCTAACCATTTTTCCGTTAATTACATAAAAATCCTTGTAAACAAATATTATAATAATAATTCATGCTTCATTAATATCCACATCTTAAAATATACTTTTTGTTCTTCAAAAACGCATAATATTCTTTTAATATTTTTTGAAATGTATGTGTATGAATATATTTTTTAAATATTGTTTTTTTACTTTCGATGTGTTGTTTATTTAATATCACAAAATGGAAAAATTTCTAATTGAAGCAATGTGAATAAAGTAAAGTGCAGCAATAACGTTTCTTAAAAATAGCAATTAGTATAAAAAAAAAGTTTAAAGTCACTTTCTACTTTTCTGTCAATCTATTGCAGTTCACTGTATTCACTTATAAATAAATTTCATTCATTTTTTTAAGTTTATCTGGCGTCATCTATTGGTAGATATATGCAACTTAAATCTAAAAAAAAAAAACTAAAATTAATTAATTAAATTTAATTACTGAATTAATATCTGAAAAACGGTATTAACATCAAGTGTCATCCACTACAAGTTAAAAAAAAGGAATTTGAACTTGAGTGGATGAATAAAAAGTATTTCATTAACAATGAAAAATTTGAACAAGATATATATAGGCAGAGTGTGAGCTATTAGAAGGAATTGAAAAAAGTAAGCATCTCCAGTCTAGAAATCTGTCAGTAGGCAGAAGGCCTTCTCCCACCAAAAAGAGGGGGGTTGCACCACTGATGATGACGATAGTCTATTCTCATGTATTAAGTATTATAAATTACAAAATAATAATAATAATAATAAAACCTACAGGGATTGAAAAAAAAAACATGTTTAACGTTTACGAAATTACCAACAAACACTAGTTCCCTATTTTAAATAGAATTGATGAATATTATTGATAACAAATTTAAAAAAGACTTCACATATACATCAATTACAAATAGTTTTCAAGATCATTGCTTTACAAAATATAAACTTGTAATATAAAATAATTTTTAATTTTTCGATATCCATTCAAATGTATCGAGAAAACAATATTTCAATATCTTTACATTCAAATTTCAAATAAAATCAAAACGGCAATCCCATCGCCCGTATAAACTGAATGAAAATCTCCAAATATTAAACTTTTTTTTTATTTTTTTTTATGTTATCCCATATCACTGATGGAAAATATTATTTCGCTTAAATTAATATAGATCTTCTAAAATAGAGTTTAATTTATTGCAAAATTAGATTTAGACAAAAGTTTTATTTTGGTTTTTAAATTTTTATGTCTTTTCAATAATCGTTTCCTTTTTTGAATTATTAATTAATTAATAAGAACATTGAATTAATAATTACTAGTTAATTATTTGGTATCTAAATCCTTTTGCAGTTTTTAATTCTATAAACTTAATTTGTTTCAAGTTATTTGTTAAAGATAATTAGACTAAATTTTAGTTTTGCTTTCTCCATCCTATTATTCCAAAACTTTTATGAAAGCATTTATTATTAAAGTACGTAAGGAAGACATCTTTATCCTATGTTCATGAATTTTTATTTTAATTATGAATTTAGGTAACATTTGATAAATTGTTTTTTTAATTGGTAAATAAATTCAATTGAAAAGTAAATCCATAAATTAGTTGATATCTAAATGCTTTTAGAAATAATATGCAAAAAATAAATAAATAAATAGATAAAATAAAAATAAATATATAGTTAAAATAAGAATAAATAAATAAATAACATTATTATCTATTAAAAAATTAAAATAAATAAAGTCATAAACTTACATAGGAATATTTTATGCTAATATTTTACATTCTATGCTTTTGAAATTGAATGTTTTCCATTAAATTTTTTATTTATATAACTATAATCTTTAAACAAATGTTATACAATATTTCTTTTAGGTAATATAAGTTAGGCAATATTTTTCTCTGAAATAATTTTATTGAAAATACTATTCCATGTAATATTATCAAATGCTGAAAAATTTATTATTATTTTTTTTAAATATTATTTATATTTTATGTAAATTGGACAATTCAAACAAATTTATTTTGAGATCAATTTGAATATTTTCATATTTCGTATTCTACACTGTTACCATTAATATGTAAAAAAAAATCGAATAATTTGAAACGTTTTAGATGGTTTTTTTTTTTTTAGTAATTTAATATATTAAAAAGATATTGATTTTTTTTAATTGTTCAAATACAAAGATTATTTTACAGAAAACTGTAATTAAAAAAATATCATTGAAATTTATTAAAGAAAATATTCTTATTAAGTTATTGTTCATATTAAGATGAATTTCTAAAAAAAAAAAATAAATAAAAATCCACTAAATAATATGTACTATACAAGTGGTTATCAAAATAATAGAAACACCATAGAATTATTAAGGAATTCTTTACTAATAAGACGTAGCCTTATTGACACCCTTTGGCCTTTAGTACAGCTTGGATTTGCCTAGGAATCGAATCATACATGTGCTGAATAGGGTTTAGATGAATATTGAACCATTCTTCATGGAGATATTGTGAAAGTTCCGGGAAAGATGATTGGGGGGGATATTTATTAAGGATTTAAATATAGAACATAACGGTTCGACGATATTCAGGTCGGGAACCAAGGTAGATATTCCGCTTCATCATTGTATTCATTATAGCATGATTGGACTGATCCCCCAGCAGAAATTGGAACATTTTAATTCTGGAAAGTTACATATCTTGCTGATTAGCTAAAACTACTCTATACTTTTTCTCAGTGATCCTTCCTGTCAGGGTTATGATTGTGCCAGCAGAAAACCATGAAATGGCAGCCTCTACAATGAGAGATCCACCTCCATACTCGATAGATGGAAGGATACTATCACGATCATACGCTTGTGTAGGTGTTTCCCAAACGTGCATCTGTCTTGTTGTGGGAAAAAATGAGAAAGATGATGTTCATATAACTGTCGTCCACTTATCAATAGACCAGGTTTTGTCGTTGTGGCACCACTGTAGACGCCATTTGGCATTAAAAGATATGACAAGCGGCTTAGGAATTGCTATTCTGCCGTAAATGCCCTATTTATGAAGATGTGTTCTAACTGTAACTATTAATACTGGAGAATCCAGTTGATGATAGAGTTCCGCAATCACTTTGGCTGCAATTTTTTTCTTTTTAGACATGTCAATCCGCTTTATTACCCGACGATCTTGTTCACTCACCTTCTCCTTCTGCCTAATATTTTACTTTGCTGAGCTTGCCTGTCGGTACGCTGTCATGGCTTTAGACATCTTACCTCTAGAAACGCCTACAAGTTGAAACGTTTCTGTCACAATTGCTCCAGCTAGTCGGTTTCTACAATTTGACCTCTTTTAAAGTCTGTGAGATCTGTCATTTATGTTTTTGGCAAACATACAAGGCGTATACAAATTCACTAATGATACCTCATATTGCCATGATATATATTTTTTAAAATAAAAAAAAATCTGGTAGCTAAGATTAAATTTTAATGCTTACGAAGCTATCTTAAATGTCACTTTTGTTCTCAGATATTTCCATTATCTCGATAACCATTTTTATATTTATTAATTTTTATATCAGTATCCAATTATTTACAAAACTAAACTTTTAAAATTGATTTTATTAGTTAGAAGTATTTTGTAAAAGAAAATCACTTTAAATGTATTGTCTTCATATATGGAATTATAACAAGATATTTACAATCGTCCATTAACATCTAACAGCAATACAAATGGATTAGAAAATCAAAATTAGATAACAAAGCCCTATTCGAGCTCTGTAACGCTACTAACACCCTAATTTCGAATTCTGCTAAGATATCGAGAGCTTTCCTCCAGCTTTTATCTCAGCGCCAGAAAGCTCGCGGGTGGAGGCTCCTAATTAAGATTAATAACATCTCGGAATGTTGAGCAGAGTTTTGAATGATCTTTGAAATTAAGACACATTCTCTTGTTGCCATCCTGATTAAACCAAACAATGCGTAATAAGGAGAGGGTTGTTAATAGCCCTTCGTATGGAAGTCGTAGCATTATACATTTAGAAATGCATATATAATTACAGCTTTCGATAAAGCATAAATAACTCCTTTTGATATATTTCATCAAATTTGTAATAATTCTAGTTACTAGTTAATACTTTTGCTTGAAAAAGAAACCCATATTATTCAATTTAAAATAACTAATTCATATTTTTCAGACTTTTTAATTAGACAGCATAATATATCCTTCAATAAGTCTCTGGATTAGCTAAGAAAAAGCTTTTTTATAGAAATTCGACTTTATTCGTCAACCTACTCTCCTTCAAGAGTGATTCATTCATTTCAACTTTCCTTTAATTTTTCGATACTTTTTTGTCTGAATGATTTGGCTTTGCACTCAAAACAGGCCTTAGTTTCGGTAATCATTTCTTCTATTGAACCAAATGTCTTTCCTTGGAGTATCTTTTTGATGTCTGATAAAGGCCAATAGTCGCTTGGAGCCAGATCTGGAGAGTACATTGGGTGGGGAAGCAATTCGAACCTTAATTTATTCAATTTAATCATCGTTTTCATAGATTTGTGACAAGGAGCATTTTCTCTTGGTGAAAAAGCACTTTTTGTTTTTTTATTTCTACACTCAATCTATCCAATAATGACATGTGATATTCGCTATTGATAGTGTTATCTTTCTCGAGATAGTTGGTGAACAAAATATTATGCGTGTCCCAAAATACGGATGCAGTAAACCTGTATGTTTATTTTTGACTTTTTGTTCCTTTAGAAAGCTTTCACCTGCTGCTGCCCACTCAGTTGGCGATCATTTTAATTCAGATGTGTAGTAGTGGATCCATAATTCATCCATTGTTGCATGTTAATGCAAGAAATGTTTTTTATTTCGTTTGAACAGCTCTAAACAGCGCTCTGAATCGTCGGCGTTTTGTTGTTTTCGGTTCGATGTGAACGAACTCGGTACTCATTTCGAAAGCAACTTAAGCATGCTCAATTTTCGAGTAAAATTGTAAACGCATTACCTTTAAGGTGTCAGCTATCACACGCAACTTAACACTTTAAGGTCTTTCAAAAATGTTTTGTGGTTTATTTTATGTTTTCAGGAAAAAACTGCCGATTTTGAGTGACCAGAGCGTTCAGTATCCGCATCTTTGTATGACCATCTTTAAATTCAGCATACCAGACAATAATAGTTTATTTACCTGATGCAAAGTCTCCATAACGCTTATCAAGCCATTGTTTGCCTTCAACAGTATTTTTCCCCATCAAAAAACAATGTTTAATCAACACACGAAATTCTTTTTTTGTCCATTGTTTTGAAAATTACAAAACTGGGGGCACTAAACCCACTGTAACCTGCACAGTAATTATCAGAATGTCATAAAATTTTGACACGTATCGTTTCAAGGATGATATTATTCAAAAATTATATGGGTCTGTCAACAGCGTTACCATATATGTGTCAGACTGAAGACTTATTAAATGATGTGTTATAAAAAAAAAATAAACAAAGAATAAAATGTTCAATTAAGCACTTATTTCTCAAAAAATATTAAAAAATTCATATATATTTTGTTACATTTTACTTATGAGAAAAAAACAAACAAACATAGTATTCTAAGTAAGTTATGCATTCAAACTACTGCGTTGGTTAAGTTTAGCAAAAATAAAGTAATATAACAGTCAGACATTGCATGTTACAATTTATCTTTGTGCAGGGAATATATTTAACATATAGAGTTAAAGAACATAATAATATTAAAACACTGTTTCTCTATTGTAATTGTGTGCAGAAGTGGTTTGAGTAGACTACTAATGATAGGGAATATAATAGTTCTAATCTTCTGCATAGGGAGAACGTGTACAATTCAAAGCAACATTCTTTTTTTTTTCTTTCAAAATTCGAAATGCTGCTATCATTTCCTAATGTTGAACACTTAATCCTAGTCATTTCTCAAAATTAACTTAAATAATTAACTTTTACAGAATTGACAACGAGATTGTAAATAAAAAAAAATAAAAACCCCGCAGGTTTGAAAATTTTTTGATATTCTTCCTAAGAAGCGATTCTGAGCATCTTGAGAAATTCTTCTTATCTAATCAAACATTTATTGAACCATGCGCTTGCTAAATACAGGAAATGTTATTTGATTTATAACTGCGATCCTTTTGTATGAACTATAATAAAATATTAACAAAAGTTCTTATAAGTAAGCATTTTATTTAGGGGGAGTTTATTAATGTGTTATAAATGCTACATATTTAGAAGAATTAAAATTATACACAAAAATAGACGCAATTTACATACAGTGACAGCTAAACAAACGAGCTGTTTCTTTTGAAAATCGTTGTATGGCAGTAGACCTTTTCCCCCTTGGCGCCAACAGCAAAGAGTAGCGATGACCAACAGATTGTCGCCATGCTGTCATCGTATATGTTAAACTGCAAAATGCTGAAATACATGCCTAAAACAAATTCTAATGAAACTAAAAAACTAAATGAATGCTAAAACTAAAATGAGTGCAGTCTATTCCACACAATACAAACTCCTATATATACTTATATACACAATATACACAATCCTATATACACAATATAAACTTATTGCAATATAAACTCCTTTTTTCTCTGTAAGGCAAGTAAGCAAAGTGACCAGTCCCGTAGAAATAGAATGGCAAGTGATCAGGAAATTCATCACGTTATTCATGATAGTGGCGATTTTAAAAGTCACCTGAAGTGTACGATCACGTGAGGATTATGCTTGTCCTAAACAGGCAACCCCGATACACATTTTATTCTATTATTGTTGTATGTTCACCACACTGTATGTGTTAAGTGTAAACAGAAAATAATTTAATATTATTTTAAACGTATATCATTTTTGTTGACTTAATATTTATCTTTATTAGTTTAAACATAATTAGCATCATTGTTTTATGCATTAGGTACATTTTATTTTTTTTTTCTAGCTCAAGCGATTTGAATTGAGACGAATTAAATGCGTACACATATGCTCATACTAACAGAACCCGGCATACGTTGTCCTGACAAAGAAAAAAATGAATTGTAGAAAATTACATATTTGAATATATTCTCCACCTTTTTTTATATATATATGCAAACTCATTTTCATGGATATCGTTTGAAAGGTATATAAGATGAAATGCTGCAGCATCATCTGGTGGTGACTTACAACAAAGGGGATAACATGAAAACATTCTCCATGTTTTGTCAAACACACACAAAAAATGTCATCTACATTTGTCCAGCCGTTTAGGAGCAGTTCAGTGAAAAACACACGTACATAAGAACTATATATATATAGATAGATAAATAGCTTGATTGAAGCGCCACCTATAGGGTCCAATTGTAAATCTAAACCATCCAGGGACCCACTCAAACACGCACAAACATTTCACAGAAATCGGTCCAGCCGTTTAGGATGAGTTCAGTGACACATGTACAGAAGAATTATTTATATATAGATAAATATTTTTTAATAGAATTAATTGACTATTGAACGCAACTTCTTTTTTTAAACAATCAGTGCAAGTTGAAATGTGTTATACTACTTCATATCACAACACAAATCCAATGTTGCTTTAACTCGTCAGTATTCAATTCCGAACCCTGGTTAAATGAACACTTGCTCAATGTACGATGCTCTCGAGTAATCTCTTTCGCTTAAATGGCTGCATTTACATTCATGCACCCTGTTTTAAAAGGAGGGGGGGAACGACATGGGGAGTGAGAGAGACAGGGGGGTGACCGGAATCATTTAAAATCCACCGCCTGAAATAATCTCGTTCACATAAATTCTTGGGGCGTGATGATCGCCAGTGCTTCTGAGTCGGGTGTCGAAGATTAGATTAGTTAGAGAGCCGCTTTCTGCGAGGAGTTCAAAACTCTGTTTTCTGCGGATTGGATTGAAGGAGCCTCGCATAAACTTTGTAAAAGCTTTAATTTTAATGAGTAGAGGAGATTGCTACAAACTTGCCAAGAATTTCTTTTAGTGGCAAGTGGAAAATATTTATTATGTTCCATTACAGTAAATAATTAGTCAACAATTTTAAGAAAAGATAGTAAAATATGTCTTTAGTTATTGCTAAAACTTCATTGATTTTAAATCTACAGGGATATTATGACTAAAGCCCCTCTTTCGAAATGTTGTAAAAAAAAGAACCCCTCGTCCCATTGAATTAAAAGTTGAACTGAAGATACTTGGAGAAGGTGGAAAAGGTACGGCAACAAAAGAAAGTTCCACCGATTTTTACCATCCAGTTTGGTATGATCTTGCCGTGGTGGAAGGGCTTTCCACTACCAATATCACAACTGTTGAATGACTTGGAAGACATTCTTTCCATCAAAAAATCAAAACAATCAAGCACATTGAAGACTACAGTTGGTGTAATGTGTAACTTATGCCATGTCATTTTTTATGTTGTCATTTCGATTCAAAATATCACTGGCAGCCGAATTCATTTTCTTTATGCCATCTATCAATACACTTTGGAACTTCTTTTTTGATGCCGTACAGTCCATTTTTATACAAAAAATGTATGTTTAGCAAACTGTACTGTTTGTCCCATGGCCGTTGAATCACCATGTATATTTGTTTTAGACAGTAAAAAAAATAAGATCTTTATTGGTGGATTTCTGTAGTCTTTCGCCTCATTAAAAACAAAAATTAGCGCTTTTTGAGAACAATTTAAAACGAGATTGGGCGCGAAGTTTTACAAATTGTAGCATTATGTCTAAAATAAACCAATAATTTTAAAAATAAAATCGTCAAATCACTTAGTATGAGTAATGTAAAAAATATCCCAATTAAATTACTAAAATTTTAATCATAAATAAAAAGATTTAAAAAAAAATATCCGTAATGTATATGAAGAGTATGACCTCTTTAACTCCCACTTTATAGTCTGCTTAACTAATTATTGTAACTGCCATGTTAGAGAAATTCACAATGTTGGCTACATACTATTTAGATGCTCCAAGTTTGAGCATCAATAAAATTTACTAATACTTCAAAATTGAAATGGCCACCAAAATAAGAAGCCTATTTTTACAGGCTTTTGTAGATTCTTCATAACTTAGTTTAAATTTTTTTCTCTATTCTTGGAGTACTTTTTCCTTATTTTTTTAAATTTACTTCATGAAACATTGTGTAATACATATTCAGGTGCAAGAGGATTCTAAATAATTTTAAAAATAATAATAACGACTACTTAAAAAATATGTAATACTTTTTTTTCTCAAAAATTTTAATGATAAACATTTAGACTAGATGGCTGAAAACTAGAATTTTGTAATTAGAAAAATGCACTTAATGATAAAATCGTATAAAATTGATAAAAATGGACTTACAATCTAAATGAAATATTATTAAATGGGAGCTTAAGAACTATGGAGTTAGGCTTACCAAATGCCAAATACATGTTATTATATAATATGATTCTTGTGTAGTAATTTTAAGGTACCATTTAAAAATTTCTTATTAAAAAAAATTACTTATTAACAATTCACTAAATTTGTTTCGATTAAATTCATGAAAGGATTCGTTCATCGGCACTCAATTGATTCCCAAAACGAACGATTTCTGAAAGAAATGAGCAATGAAGAAAGATCATATTGTTTACGTAACTGACATTAACGTTCCAGTTAAATTTAATATAGTCGTAAGATATTAGTACTTCATTTATTTCCACTACAATTTTTAAAAGGTATTACAATGTAATATATGTACTTTTTATATTGTTTGTGAATATTTATTTATATATTTATAATATTTATGCCTTAATTTCGTAGGTTTGTAAAAGTTAATTAGGATTTTAAAAAATGCAAAACTTTATGTGAATTACAACATTATAGATCATCTTAAATTTAAAAGATCTAAATAAACGTCTTCAATTATAATTTAAAAGTGTTTAATGCTATTAAATTCAACATGGTTAACAAATCCTGTCCCTACGATCTGGAGACAGCGATTTTAATGTTATTTTGATTTCCATTACACTTACAATTATCATTATCATTATCATTTATTTGACTTACTGCTTATTTTGATTTTATTTCTTATTTGAAAGTATAAAAGTTATTGATAGAAAATTGCAATCTAGGCAACGAAAATAACCGTATAAAAAATTAATTTATTTTATATAACTAAATGGTAATTAGTTATATTAGGCTTATTTTTCAATTAACAAGTATCATCCTTATGTTATAAGTAACAAATATAAATTATATGGATTTCTTGTATCAATTGTTCGAACACTTGAAATGAATCAATTTGCTGTGTATCATTGTCTTGATTTTAGTTCTCCCAATTGTCACAATTGTTACTGTGATAAAAGGAATCTCAGCACTTTCCTTCTTTAATCAGAAGTGAATTATGTTGATGGCATTTTGTCGAACCTCGCCATAGACTCACTATTACATGGATACTAGGCATAGAGTGAAAAAGAAGTAAAACTAATGTACGTAATTTTTATTTCATATATATATATTTCTTCTGTACATATGGTTTTCTCTGAACTCATCCTAAACGGCAGGCCCGATTTTCATGAAATTTTTTGGTTTGGATTCGCAATTGAACCCGGTAAATGGCTCTGAAATCGATATAATTCTTTTTTTCTTATATTTGTCACTGAACTCCTAGACGGCTTAACCGATTTTCCTGAAATTTTTTTGTGTGTTTCAGTAGGTCCCTGGATGGTTCAGATTCACAATTGTATACGGTAGGTGGCGCTGCAGTCAGATTCTTCTGTATGTGTGTTTGTTACTGAACTCCTCCTAAACGGTTTGGACGATTTTGATAAACTACTTTGTGACTGTTTGACAAAACATGAAGAATGCCACCAGAGGGTGTTGCAGTCCATCGACTTCAAACGATATCCATGAAAATGAGTAAGCACATACACATGGAGAATATATTCGCAATATGTAATTTTCTACAATGCATTTTGTTTTTTAGCAGGAGAACGTATGACGGGTCCTATATATATATATAAATGTTATGAAGCTTACCATTGAAATAATATATAATTTATGCTAGACAATATTATTTTATGTTGTTAAAATAATTTAAACAATAATAATTGTTTACTTTAATTGAACTTTGCTTCATAAACGACATATATAAGCTACATAACAGTAGAATTGCAAAGAAAGGGTTATTATATTATACAGATACTCAGTAAATGAAATTTGTTCGGTCATATGCAACCAGGCATACTTTCAAACATAAATATAACGCTCGCCCTGATAAAATCATGCCAGTGAAGCCATATCGACAAAATGCTTGATGCTATTAAATATTCCATCATCATTATTTTTGATGAATATTTAAGTATGCCACATTGTCTACTAAATGTGAGACATTAATAATCGGTTTTGTAGAATTCAATTAAATATCTCAAGATTCGTTACGTCTATTATTATCATCAGTTTGGAAGAATGGTTTATATGTATCGGTTGAAAGGAGAATGGTTAAACGTATTAATATCTAAACTATGACTTTCAATCTCATTTGATTTCGTACTTTACCATGTGTTACTAATCTCTATCTTACTGATCAAGTCACATTTATTGGCATTATTGGATACTTTTTGTCATGTGGAAAGTATTGCATGGACATAATTAACACAATTTTATGAAGATTAATGTTACTTTGAATTTTATTTGAAATGCCACACATGATTAAACATTTTAAAATTATATAAGTAACGGAGTTTATGAAATATAAATTACCTATCCAAAATTATAACGATTTGCAATTATTTCTTAGTTAATAAAGTTAGATTATGACCAGTAAATTCTAAATCAGAACGAAAAATATGTTTGTTCTTTTAATAATGTCAAGAACTGTGTCATATTGACAATTTCCCTGCGAGCAGCCAATTACAAACTAGCCTTGAAGAAGGCATGCCCTGTGGGCTGTACCGACGAACGCTATTACTCATTTAGCACTACCTGGGGCCTGATAGCCGAGTGGCTAGCTCTCTCGGGCTAGATACCACTGGTTTCGGCTTTGAATCCCAGGGGTGCCATGGATGTTTGTAGTGATTCGGAATCCACTTTAAGCCGCAGGTCCCGGTCTAATAGGACCGTAGAATGCTGTGCGAGTAGTGTTACTCGTGCCTCTAACATATCTTCATGCTACACATTCCCCTTGTGTAGTGCTAAATGAGTAACAGTGGTGCAGCCATTGCTTATGACACATAGATCAATATCTCTTTTGCCAGATGCATTTGGAAAAAAATTAGCACTACCCACGGAGCACGTGTAGCTTGAAGATATGCTACGGACGCGAATAACATTGTCCCCACAACGCTCTACGATCGTAATAGACTGGTAATTACGGCTTAAAGTGAATAAAAATATGTGAATTAGTTTCGAAATAGATTACATTATTTTTTTTAATCTGTTATTACTTATTTGATTAATGCAAGAATAAAATTATTAAAACAAATAATTTCAAATTATTTGTTAAAAAACTTAAAAACTTAAATTAATTAAGTAACATTATTAGTAAAGTATCCTAGTTTTTAACTAACAAATTTTATTACCCATAAAATGTCTTATTTTAAAATAAATCATATTGCACAAACAATTAACACATTAATTCTTTTTATATATAATGTGTTAATGTGTTTAATATGTTTTAAAATACTCTTCTAAAATTAATACCTTATAATACAGAAATTGATTTAAGTTTAATCAGAAAAGCTATAAATGAATGCATATTTAATTACAAATTCCAGATAAGGAAGAATATTATATATATATATTTTTTTTCATTTTACAATTAACACACATTTTAAATAACATTTCATAGATCAAATTTCATTTTAAGCTTTCTTAAAAATATTTTCATTCAAGTAACAACTGCTCTGTAATTCATTTCATTTGAATACTCGCTTAATGATTTCAGCAACGACAGGAGCTTAAAACCGGAACTCCTCGGTTTACAGTTAATTTTTCATTCCAGTCAGACACAAACAACACGAATTTAATACTCGAAGTCTGTTGGCTTTTGATGTTTGCTGTCATATTCGTGGCTAATCTTCCTCAATGAAATATCCATCCAATTTCTTAGAAGGTATGGAAATGGAATGCAATGATTTTAAACAATGTCAGGAAAGGCAATGAACACACAAAAGTGTGCAATTATCGTGTTAGAGGGAAAGAGTTGCACTTTATTTTCCATTTTAAATCGCGGTGGGACGTCTAATAATTACTTTCGAAATTCACTGTTACTAACGTTTTGCTGAGAAGAGTTTGCGAAGGAAAATTGCACCTTCTATGGCCTCTAATTACCTCAGATAAATGCTTGTCAAGAACACCTGCTCTTAGCTAAAGGTACCCCGTAGTTATATATCGGGAAATGGGTCTTTCACTTTTATTCTTTCTCCTGATTAGGTTTGTTAAAAGTGCTTCAAAAACCTGATAAAATCCCTTTTTTAATTTACCTTTAAGAGATGCAAGTTAATGCACTTTTTTAAAAGATGGATTTTAATTTTTATATTAAAATAAAGGAGTTCGTTTCAAATTTTATGCTAATGTTTACTACGTAGCAGAAAAATACTTCGTTTTAAAAAAGGAAAAATAGCACTTTATAATAATTCTTATCTTAATTTTGTACTTTAAATTTTTTTTTAAGAAAGTGAGTATTTTGGTATTATATTTTATTAATACATATTTAGCAAAAATATATTTTTAATATTTATGTAGAACTTTTAAAAAAATAGTTGTTATTTGAATATAATTATTTGCTTTATAATGAAATGACACTATTCAATCATTTCACATTTTTCATATATGTATCTAAGAAGAAAACAGGGTTATATATTTGACTGGAAAGAATTACAAACATAGTAATCAAATGTCAGAATAACTTGACTTCTTCTGAAGAAAAATTTCAAAAGCTCTTACTCTTTATGTAACTCATGGAAATTATTTGTATTTAACCCGATTGATTTAATGCTTTTATACTGCTAATATAGTAATTTTTATTGCCTTTCCTATAAATGGTAAAATTGAGTTCTAGGCTTTATTTTACGGAAATTCTTGAAAATATAAACAATTTTTCACGTAATTATATTATTATTATAATAGGAAAAGCATTGACTTCAAATAGTTTAGTGTAAAAAAATCTCTGGATTAAATATATATATTGCATGATTTTTTATTACTTGAAGTAATCACATAAATAAGAAGATAAAGAATAGAAATCTTCCTAACTTCCATGTATGAACATGATCACACGCCAATAGAGCTGTCATATTTTTTCATAAAATTATTTTGCACGAGAAATTATAAGAACACTTTTTTCTTTTATCTATCTATATGTATCTATCTATGTATGTATCTATCTATGTATGTATCTATCTATCTACCTATGTAAAGAGGTCTGTCACAGTTTCTCATAAAAACATTTTACATTTGAAATTATAAAAACACTTTTTTTGTATCTACTTATCTTTCTCTATATATATATATATATCTACCTATGTCAATCGGACTGTCATATTTTCTAATAAAAACACTTTGCATTTGAAGTTATAACACTTTTTTCTTGTATCTAACTATATGTTTATATCTATCTATCTATCAACTTGTGTTAATGGATCTGTCATATTTTCTCTTCAAAACATTTGAATTTGAAATTATAAAAACACTTTTTGTTGTATTTACCTATGTATATATATCTATATCTATCTATCTATCTATCTATCTATATATATATCTACCTTTGTCAATTGGTCTGTAACAGTTTCTCATAAAAACCTTTTGATTTTGAAATGATAAAAACACTTTCTGTCTATCTATATTTATATCAATCTATCTATCTATCTGCCTACATATGTTAATGGGTAAGTCATATTTTCTCAAATATTTTAAATTTGAAATTATAAAAAAGCTTTTTTCTTGTATCTATCTATCTCTCTATCTCTATCTATATCTATCTTTCTATCTACCTTTGTTAATACGTCTGTCATATTTCCTCATAAAAATATTTTGCATGTGAATTTATAAAAAACGCTTTTTTTTCTTCTATCTAATTATCTGTTTATATCTATATCTAATCTATCTATCTACCTATGTAAATTGATCTGTAACAGTTTCTCATAAAAATATTTTGAATTTGAAATTATTAAAACATCATTTTCTTGTATAGATCTATCTGTTTATATACACATGAAAACTATCGATCTACCTAAGTCAATAACTCTATCATGTTTTCTCATAAAAATATTTTGCATTTTAATTATAAAAACACCTTTTTTCTTGTACCTATCTATCTATCCATCTATCTATCTATACATACATATAATAAACAATTTGAATAGAAATGAAAATTTATAAATGGTCGTCCTTAATTTATTACTGAAAAGCTTAAGACTACCGGAAACTAATTATACTCGTAAAACCTAAAAAGATTTCTGCAGTAGCCTTCAAACCGCAAGAAGGAAAAAAAAATTTATTCATTTTTTTTTCACTTTAAATGCTAAAATATTTTTATGCTTTTTAATGGAAAGAAAAATTGAAATACAAACCATTCTGCTCTAAAAACATGGAGACTTTTGCGGGAAAAAAAAAGACGAAATTTTGGAAAATGGAATGTAAGAAATTTGCATTTGGCTTATAAGCCGTTCTTTTTTTTCGCTTCTTTTGAATGTTAGAAATTTCAATTTGCCTTGTTTATTTTTATATTCCGTTTTTAAAAATTAGGGATTCTTTTGTTTTCATCTGTATTTTTCATTTTAAAGATGCAGAATTACAATTTTTTTAGTATCATTTTCCTATTAAATTAGAACAAAAAAGTCATTTTTACCTAAAATGCGAGTTTATAATATCTAAATTAGATTTTTTTTTATTACATTTTATGTATAATGTTTATGATTTCGAACAAAACAACATTTTTTTTCTATTTTAATTAAATCTTCCTTCATGTATATGTATATTAATCATAAAAAAAAAAAAAAACACTTGGATTTTAAAAACAAATATGTTTTTAAAATCGTTACAACATTCGAAAAAAATTCCACTGAGATTTTTAATTTTATAAGTTGTGTAAATAACTTATTTATTTTAAAGAAAATTGCAAAACTGATCCTTTTACATAATATATTCGTTTAATTTGTTCAAAGTACTTTATTGTTTACCCAAATGAGTGTTAAATAGTTTCCATCATTTGATATGATGTTTCCATTAATCTATAGGATATATTCTTTTTTAAAATCATAAATCATTTTATGGACCTTAAATGAAACCTTAATTTAAAAATTTTTTAAGACCCATTGATCCAGAGAGCAGGAATTTTAGTGTCTTGGACCACTTTCATTTTGGACATTTTTACTGTTATCTATAATTTTTTTTTAATTTCTTTCGCAGGCCTTTTTATGCATAATATATTAAATTTATTTCAACAGCCTTTTTATGCATAATATTTATTTAATTTTTTTTACAAAATAATGATGAAAGATTATTATTTATTGATTTTTTTTATTTTATTACTAAATAATGAATGAGATTTTTTATACAAAATAATTTTAAAAAATTTCACGAGTTTTATTTTAAATTTTTCTTTGAAGATCTAATAATTATATAATTAAACAATGCAAAAATGCTGTAAAAGATCATCTGGTGATCGCAAAGACCATTTTATTTCAAAGTGAAAAGAAGATTTTTGAAAAAAAAAAGAACATTCTTTGAAATTCTATGGGTTTTTTTTAATCCATATTTTAAGAATACAGTTATAGGTTTTGTTCTTACATTAAAGTCTAAATTTTATGGGTAACCTGTAGATTGGAGATTACAATTAGCCGGCAGATTACAATTTTTATATTTTTATTTTATAGGACATTTAAAATTATTAGCAATAATTTTTGTTTAGCGCACTTATCTTTATAATTTTTTTATTTATAAATTTAATTTATCGATATTTATTTGATAAATAAAATGCATTTAAATATTATGTAAATTTATTTTTTGATTGATTCCGCGTTACGAAATCGAAAATTTTCAAAGAAATGGCGATTGATTAAATTAATACTACCGAGATAAAGATCGCTATAATTTATTCTCTCTTTAATTCGCTATAATTTATTCTCTTTTATTACCAGTTAGCTTAGTTTATGGAACTAATAATAATCGTTAATTATGGAATCCAGAAAACCAACAACATCACTTGGTAATTACTTCTAATTCCAAACACAGAGAAGTGATTTTTATATGTTTAGAAATAGAACCTAGTTTGAGCTCATTCTGTAAGAACAACATCTGAAGCAACTGCTGTCGCACCTAATTTCAGTCGGGAAACAGCGATTGTAAAACAGCATGCAAGGTTATTGCGCATTGCCGTGAATATGCATCAATGACGCCTGTTGCAGCAGCCAAGCGACGATTATCAATTTGGTATCTGAGACGCCAAGCACGGTGCTTTTTTTCGCAGATTAAATTATTTTACGCTTTGCAGAGGCAAAGCGTAAAATAATTTAATCTGCAAACACAACGTATAAAATTCGATTTACGACGGAAAGTATTAGGTTCATCGAAATTACCGCTGCTTTTTTTTTGGATTTAATATTTAAATATGTGCATAGAAGAAAAACAGCACACAGACATTAATAACGAATTTATATATGCTCCGCTATTCAGAACGTGTTTTGATGTTATGCTAAAAAGAACTAATTTATTACATATACAGCTTATATACCAAGATACAGCTAATGTGCTACATAAACTAGGGATATATTTACAAATTATGATAGAATATATTTTTAAATAAACTGAGAACTGAATCTGAATATAAAAATGTTATATATTTGTAATATATGATAGCACTTTTATAAGCTAAAGATCAATTTATTAAATTATTCAGATATCTAAAAATCAAATGATGAATGTAATAACTTAATACTCAAAGGGCTTATGCTAATTCTGATAAAATAAATACATACTAAAATGTAAAATTATTTTTCTCTTGTGTTATGATTTTCATACTAACATTATTTAGAACATCATTTTCTTGAAAATCAGTAGACGACTCATTACTTAGTTTTGAAAAATATTTTCTTATTTCATATAGATCCAAAAAATATAAAACATTTAATTATATTTCTGAAACCAATTCCATCTTATATATTAGGTGAAACAAATAGGATGCAGAATTTATTCATATGACGGTTTTAAAATGGTTAAATTTATTTATTTTTTTCTGTTGATAGTTAATTTGATTTTTTTTACAGAACATTTGAATGAGAAAATATTTGACAATGTTTGTAAAATAAAAAGTATTTTCATTGTTTGTAAATGAAACATATGCCACAGGTTTCGAGTTCCAATCCCGGCAGTGAAAAGGATGTTAGCAGTGGCTCGTAATCCACTTTAAGCCGTTGGTCCCGTTCTATTATGGCTGTAGATCGTTGGGCGTAGGCCTGGCAACCCGACTCCGTAAACAGAAAAACATCTCTCGTCTCGAAATCTGCCTGTAGCCCCACCATGCAGCTCTTATGCTCCTGATGTTTAATAACGATTTGTTATTATTATAAAAATTATAAAAATAATTCATTTTGTGATAAATAAAAAAAAAAAACAAAATCTCCAAAGGAAATCAAAATAGGATAAATTGTAACTACCTAGATAAAGATCGCTATAATTTATTGCACGAGATTCTCTTTAATTACGAGTTACCTTGGTTTATGGAACTAATAATAATCGTTAATTATGGAATCCAGAAGACCAACAGCATCACTGTGTAATTACTTCTAATTCCAAACACAGAGAAGCGATTTTTATATGTTTAGAAACAGAACCTTGTTTGAGCTCATTCTGTCAGAATAACATCCGAAGTAACTGCTGTAGCACCTAATTTCAGTCCGGAAACAAGGATTAGAAAATAGCGTGCACATTCTTGCGCACAGCCGGGAATAGGCATTAATGACGCCTGTTGCGGCAGCCAAGCGTCGATTATCAATTTGGTATCTGAGACGCCAAGCACGGTGCTTTTTTTCCCTTCCTTTTCTCTGCAAAGCGTAAAATAATTTAATCTGACACAACGTATAAAATCCGCTTTACGACGGAAAATATTAGCTTCGTCGAAATTACCGCTGCCTTTCTTTTTCGATTTGATATTCAAATATGTGCACAGAAGGAAAACAGCACATAAGGCATTAATAAAGAATTTATATATGCTCTGCTATTTAGAACTGTGTTTGATGTTACGCTAGGATGAGCTAATTTATTACTTATATTCGGCCGCCATGATACGGCTGATGGGCTACATAAACTAGGGAGATATTTACAAATTATGGCGGAATATATTTTTAAAAAACTAGGGACTGAATTTGAATGTAAAAATGTTATACATTAGTAATATATAATAGTATACTTTTACAAGATAAAGGCGAATTGGTTAAATTATTCATACATCTAAAAATCAAATACTGAACGTAATATCTTAATACTCAAAGGGATATGTTAATAATGATAAAATAGAAACATGTTAAAATATACATATTATTTTTCTCTAGCATTACTATTCTCTCGAATAGATTCTATTATAATTATATTATTTATTTCTCGTGTTAAAATTATGTATAATATAATTTTTCTTAAAATCGGTCGGCGACTGATTATTTAAATTTATAAAGTTTTTTTTCTTATTTTACATAGATACAAAAATATATTTTATTAAATTATATTTCTGAAACGAATTTCATTTTATTGGAGGCTTACATTAGGTAATACGAATATGATGCAGAATTGATTCGTATGAGGGTTTTAACATGGTTACATCTCTATATTTTTTCCGTTGATATGGAATTTGAATTCTTTGACAGAACATTTGAATGAAAAAGTATTTCACAATGTTTGCAAATAATAAACATGCCACTGGTTTCGGGTTCGAATCCCGGCGGTGCCATGGATGTTTGTAGTGGTCCAGAATCCACTTTAAACCGTAGGTCCCAGTCAATTACATCTGTAGAGCGTTGGGCGTGACAACCCGACTCCGTAAACAGAAAAACATCTCACGTCTCGAAATCTGTATGTGGGCAGATGCTTTTGACCCAATATGGGGCTATTACGCCTCTGATGATGATTGTGATTAGTTAAATTCAATTTTTTTTATTTATAAATTTAATTTATATATATTTAATTTCAAAATAAAATACATTTATATATTATAAAAAAAAAAATTTATTTTGTGATAGTTTTCGCTGTGCAAAAACAAAAATTTCCAAATAAAATCCAGAGAGGAACATTCATAGATACCCAGATAAAAATTCACTGCAATTTATTACACCAGATTCTCTTTAATTACCAGTTAGCTTAGTTTATGAAACTAATAATAATCGTTAATTATGGAATCCAGAAAACCAACAACCTCGCTGGGTAATTGCAAACACAGAGAAGTGATTTTTATATGTTCAGAAATAGAACCTTGCTTGAGCTCATGAGCTCATTCTGTTAGAATAACATCTGAAGCTACAGCTGTCGTAAGTAATTTAAGTCGGAAACAGGGATTGGGAAAATAGCATGCACAATCCTGTGCACAGAAGTAAATATGCATTAATGACGCCTGTTGCAGCAGCCAGGCGTCGATTATCAATTTGGTATCTGAGACGCCCAAGCACGGTGCTTTTTTTCTCTCCCTTTTCTCTGCAAAGCGTAAAATAATTTAATCTGCTAACACAACGTATAAAATCTGGTTTACGACGGAAAGTATCATTTGGTTCGTCGAAATTACCGCTGCCTTTCTTTTTCGATTTGATAATAAAATATGTACACAGAAGGAAAATAGCATATAAGACATTAATAACGAATTTATATATGTCCCGCGTTTCATAACGTGTTTGATATTACGTTAGGACGAACTAATTTATTATTTATATTCGGTAGTCATGATACGGCTAATGGGCTACATAAACTAGGGAGATATTTATAAATTACGACGGAATAATTTATTTTTAAATAAACTAGAGACTGTATATAAAAATATTATATATTTGAAATATATGATAGTACTTTTATAGCTAACGAAGAATTTCGCAAATTATACATACATCTAAAACTGAAATATGAGTGCAATACCTTAATACTCAAAGGGTAATTATGATAAATCAGATGCAAAGTAAAATATGCATATTATTTTTCTCTTGTGTTGTGATTCTCGTACTAAAATTATGTATAGTATTATTTTCCCCAAAAAAAGTCGACGACTGATTTTGAAAAGCATTTTCTTATTTTATGTAGATCCAAAACATATTAAGCATTTAATTATATTTTTGAAACCAATTTCATCTTATTGGAGATTTACAGTAGGAGATAGGAATACGATACAGAATTTATTCATATGAAGGTTTTAACATGGTTATATCTCTTTAAGTTTTTTTCTATTGATATTGAATTTGAATTTTTTGACAGTTTATTTGAATGAAAAAGCTGAAATACGCTGAACGAAGCTGAATGAAGCAGTGGATACGTAGCAGATTCAATTTTAATCAGGTACACCACCAAGTGATTCTGCATTGTAACCCTTTACATAACATCGGATGATTGAACGAACTCCTGAAGTTTTAGAAACCCTCTCTAGCTGAATAACCAATTGGGTAGTGCTTTGGAGTTTGGTAACACAGTTCTCAGGTTCGAATTCTGGCGGTGGCGTGGTTGTTTGTGAGTGGTGCGAAATCCACATTAAACTGTAGGTTCACGTCTAATTAGCCTAAAGTGGGCACATAAGAACTATATAGCGACGCATCAAAGCAAACGAAAGAATCTAGTCCAATAAAAGTCATTTTAGCAGATTGATCTTTATTTACAGCATGTTGCAAGTGGGATTTTAATTATTATCACGTATATTTAATTGATATATAAAATACATTTAAAATTATTTTTAATCTACATGTTTATTACATAAACGTTATATTAAAAAAATAGTTTTGATTGATTTCGCTCTACAAAAAAGGATATTTCCAAAGAAAATGGCGACGTTAAAAATTATAACTACAGTGATAAACGTCGCTGTAATTTACTGCACGATATTCTCTTTAATTATCAGTTTGTTTAGATTATGGAACTAATAATAATCATTAATTATGGAATCCAGAAAACCAACAACTTTGCTGGGTAATTACTTCTAATTCCAAACACAAGGGAAGTGATTTTTATGTGTTTAGAAACAGAACTTGTCATTCCGTTAGAATAACATCCGAAGCAACTGCTGTCGCAACTAATTTCAGTCGGAAAACAGCGATTGGGAAATAGCATGCACATTCTTTGCGCACAGCCGTGAATATGCATCAATGACGCTTGTTGCAGCAGCCAAGCGTCGATTATCAATTTTGTATCTGAGACGCCAAGCACGGTGCTTTTTTTCCTTCTTTTCTCTGCAAAGCGTAAAATCATTTAATCTGCTAAAACAACGTATAAAATCCGCTTTACGACGGAAAGTATTAGGTTCGTCGAAATTACCGCTGCTTCTCTTTTTTTGGATTTAATGTTCAAATATGTGCACAGAAGGAAAACAGCACATAGACATTAATAATGAATTTATATATGCTTCGCTATTCAGAACGTGTTTGATGTTACGCTAGGACGAACTAATTTATTATTTATATTCGGTCACTATAATACGGCTAATGGGCTACATAAAGTTAGAGAGATATTTATAAATTATGAGGGAATATATATTTTTAAATAAACTAGGGACTGAATTTGAATATAAAAATGTTATCTATTTGTAGTATAGGATAGTGTACTTTTATAAGCTAAAAATGAATTGATTAAATTATTCATGCATCTAAATATCAAATGATGAATTTAATACCTTAATACTCAAAAGGGTATGTTAATAATGATAAAATAGATGCAAAGTAAAGTATACATAATATATTTCTCCTGTGTTATGATTATCTTATTAAAATTATGTAAAATATTATTTTCCCAAAAATCAGCCGACGACAGTTTTTGAAAAGCTTTTTCTTATTTTATATCGATCCAAAAAAATAAAGTATTTAATTATATTTCTGAAACAAATTCCATCTTATTGTTGGCTTTCTTTAACTGATCAGAATATAATACGGAATTTATTCATATGAAGATTTTAACATGGTTATATATCTTTATTTTTTTTCAGTTGATATTGAATTTGAATTTTTTGACAGAAAATTTGTATTAAAAAAGTATTTACAAATGTTTCTAAATGAAAAATATGCCACAGGTTTCGGGTTCTAAGCCCTGCGGTGCCATGGTTGTTTGTAGTGGTTCGGAATAAACTTTAAACAGTAGGTCCCAGTCTATTACATCTGTAGAGCGTTGGGCGTAGTGCTGACAACCCTACTCGGTACACAGAAAAACATCTCTCGTCTCGAAATCTGCCTACAGGCAGATGCTCTTGGTCCACCATGAGGCTATAACGGTCCTGCTGATGATAATGATTAGTTAACTTTAATTTTTTTTTATAAATTAAATTTATCTATACTTAATTTATAAATAAAATAGTTTCAAATATTATATAAAAATAATTAATTTTGTGACTGTTTTCGCTCTACAAAAACAAAAATTTCCAACAGAAATCGAGATAGGATAAAATATAAACACCGAGATTAAAAATCACTATAATTTATTGCCCGATATTCTCTTTAATTATCAGTTCGTTTGGATTATGGAACTAATAATAATCGTTAATTATGGAATCCAGAAAACCAACAACTTTGCTGGCTAATTACTTCTAATTCCAAACACAGAGAAGTGATTTTTATATGTTTAGAAATAGAACCTTGCTTGAGCTCATTCTGTCAGAATAACATCTGAAGTAACTGCTGTCGCACCTAATTTCAGTCGGGAAACAGCGATTGGGAAATAGCGTGCACATTCTTGCACACAGCCGTGAATATGCATCAATGACGCCTGTTGTAGCAGCCAAGCGTCGATTATCAATTTTGTATCTGAGACGCCAAGCACGGTGCTTTTTTTCTTCTCCCTCGTCTCTACAAAGCGTAATATAATTTAATCTGCGAACACAACGTATAAAATTCGGTTTACGACGGAAAATATTTGCTTCGTCGAAATTACCGCTGCTTTTCTTTTTTGGATTTAATATTCAAATATGTGCACAGAAGGAAAACAGCACATAGACATTAATAACGAATTTATATATACTCCGCTATTCAGAACGTGTTTGATGTTAAGCTAGGACGAACTAATTTATTACTTATATTCGATCGCCATGATATGGCTAATGGGCTACATAAACTAGGGAGATATTCATAAATTATGACGAGATATATTTTTAAATAAACTAGGGACTGAAACTGAAAATAAAGTTGTTATATATGATAGTATACGTTTATAAGCTAAAAAGGAATTGATTAAATTATTCATACATCTAAAATATAATGAAGAATGTAATACTCAGGGGCTTATGATAATGATGATAAAATAGATACATAGTAAAATATACATATTATTTTTCTCTTGTGTTATGATTCTCGTACTAAAATTATGTTTAATACTATTTTCCTAAAATTCAGTCGAAGACTGATGTTGAAAAGCTTTTTCATATTTTATATTATCCAAAAAATATAAAGTATTTAATTATATTTGTGAAACGAATTTAATCCCATTGGAGGCTCACAATAGGGGATACGAATAGGATGCAGAATTTATTCGCATGAAGGATTTATCATAGTTACATCTCTTTATTGTTTTTCCTGTTGATACTGAATATGAATTTTTTGACAGAACAATTGAATGAAAAAGTTTGTTAATGTTTTTTTTAAAATAATATGATTAAATTACCTCGCCTTCGAAATTATGGATATGTAGCAGATTCAATTTTACTCAGGTAGACCACTAGGTGTCTGCTGCATTGCAATTCTTTATTTCCAACAAAGGTTTGAACGAACTTAAGAGGGATGACATCTGAAGTGTTAGAACCCTCCTCTAGCGATATCAAAGGATATTTTAGCAGAATGTCCTTGCTCTATTATTTTCACGCATAGCATATACAATGGCATGCGAAGATCCTGTTAGTGCCTATTTATGGAGATCGACAATTCTAGATCATACTTTCTACTCGAAATATCACACTTTCTTGCGTTTATGCAGAATTGCTTCGTGTCTCAATATCCCTCCAAAGCTGGATTTGTTGGAGATGAAATAATTTTTTTCCCTTTAACTTCTCCTTCAAATGGCATGCTCCTTCCGCCTACTGTCTGCAAATATCATGGTGAGTTGCTGTTAATGGAATTCATATCATATCATGCACATCTACAACATAAAATGGATCTGGAAATAGAACAACCTAATTATTACGAATTATAATTATTATTCTAATTTTATCCGCTGCTCGAAATCATTTATTAAATTTCACTTGAATATCAACCCATTGTAAAAGTAAGAAGAAAATAGTTTTCAAGCAAAGACTGAGTTGCGATTGCCGAGTTCTTGATGCAACGAAAGAAAAACGAAAAATTGCAGTAAGTTGCAAATCGTTAGCTGCAAAACGATGTAAGTGTGACATTAAGACCCTACCAAAGGTAATTTGGAAATGTGCTTCGGAAAATAATTGTTAAGATCAATCATATACTTATACTGATTCTTTGAAGGAAAAAACTGTGAACGTAAATGCAAAGATTATGGAGAAGCTACATTCGCTTATAGTTTACATTTAAGACATATTTATCTTAACAAAAGAGGCATTCTAATATCAGCAGCTCACGCCATTTAACTTCCAAAATACAAAATATTCCGAATTTCCGAAAAAGAAAATCCATATTCATTTCAAGCTCACGTATATAGGGAAAAAAAACAGTCAACCGATCCTACCCACGAGTTTAAAATGCAATAACAAAATGATTGAAAAATTCATAAACTATGTGAAGCACTTCAAATAAAAATTAGAACATTTTTAACTTACTATTTAATTTAATCTATTTTTTTTTTTATAATATATATGGCATTCTATACTTATTTTCTTTTAGCACTGTTATGATGGGACCAATGAAATTCATCTATTGCTACTGCTATTTTAGGACAGAGGGAGTAAAATGTTGTGGCTGAACGGGGAACTTAAATAAGCAGTGGGCGCAATCCAACCTCCCACTGCACTAGCGACCACAAAGCGGTGACCGAAGCGCGCTGGTATTTGATGTGCTCATGCTTGGCGTAGCAGTTGACGTATGACGAAGACACTCACGAGGCCGTGCATGTCACCGCTTCTGCAGCGACAGTTAATATAACTGCATCAGCCTCCGGGTCAGTAGCAGCCGGAATGTGTTTCACCTGCCATAAAACCACCGATGAATCGTTCGGGGGAGATTTAACATGGATCCATCCATGAATTCCTGGCGGATTTTCCATTTCCAGATCTCATTTTAAACTGGCTTCCGGTTGTTGGTTTAAGGTAAAAATAACCGTTGCTCTGTTTTTCGGACGAATGGAATATGTTTCTGAGAACAAATATAAGTGTATATTGTATTTTTTAAATGATACATAAGAGCAATCTGAAATACTTTGAAACTTCAGGATCAAAAGAACGTGTTGAGCAACACAGTTTTAAGAAGTTACTAAATATATGTTTAGCATAAAATTTTACGTAAATAATTAGAAGGCTTATAACTTTACGGAGAAAAAAGATTTTAATAGTTTTACAGAAAATTACTTCAAATTCCAAAGAAAATTTATAAAACTAATAATCATCAGTGGTGCGACAGCCCCATGGTTCATCAAGGTCGTCTACCTACTGGCAGATTTCTAGACAGGATATGTTTTCTTTTTAAGGGGTACGGTTGTCCACAATTCAACGCTTTACAGCCATATTAGACCGGGGCCTATGATTTAAAGTGGATTCCGAACGACTACAAGCATCCATTTACCCGCCAAGACTTGAACCTGATACCTGCGGTACCGAGCACCAGAGCGCTAGTCTCTCGGCCATCAGGCCCCATTTATAATAATATTACTACTTATTTAACAAGAAATAGGCTAAAATGAGGAATGTTAGTTTGAAGTACAATAAGAGAATTCCCATGACAAATGATTAAGTAACAAAGACTAGAATGTAGTTTACATTGAAAAAGTTGTTACTCCTGATTTAAGATCTTATAGATAATGGAGTTGTTCATAATTATTGTAACGCAACGGACCTCTGATAACGCAACGAAGGGTGGTTCTATTCACAGATCAAATGCATAAGAATGTAAATGCCTCTCTTATTAGAAAAAAAATATTTTGAAATTGTTGTGTTACTGACAATAAAAATGAAAATTTGTCGTGCTAATGTATTGAAATGAATTTTCATTAAAACGAATTAGTGAAATTAGATAAATGAAATGTCAAGAGTGAGGAGATTCTGTATAAAAAACAATACAGTATGTTCTCGAGTCATTCAAAACACATGTGTATTCTGATGATTGACAGAAAATAAAATATTTCAAATTATTTTTATAAAATCATATACGAAATTGAGAAAGACGCAAAACAAATAAATACGAAAAACATGATTTTAAAACAAAAATAATTAATAACGCAATTTGGGGATGGTTTCACGAATTTGAACTTGAATTAGATGTTGAATTTTTAACTTATTCAGAGTCAGTCATGAAAATGTACAAAGTTTTTTTTCGCAAATTTAATAATTAAGATAATAATTTTAAAGGTTACAAATATAATACAGTAGAAAATTCAGTCTTTGTCAAAAACTCAGAATACCATTAAAATTACGCAAGATTTTTATTGCAAGAAATAAATTCAACATCTATATGGATGCAATCCCCAAATTCCAATAACGTCTTTTTTAATAAACCTGCGTCTACCAACTTTTCATTTGCAAGTACACTTTAAACTCAACAAACAGTAAATTCCACTCCAAAAATAATGAACTCTCTTTCTAGTCTAACAGCAACTGTGCATCTGATTCTCAATGATATCAATTCTACCACAATTTATCAAATCCTTCTACTTCCTCAAAGAATTCATTTGAATTATTACTGCTGAGGAAGATAGTAAAATACAATAAGCTATTCAAGACAAACTGTTTATTCTTTTAAACAATATTATCGTAAAACTTTCAATTTAAACTAAGTTTCTATTTCGACTATTCAATAATATAAATAAAAATTTATATCAGCATACAAAAAATAGTAAATTTATATTTAAAAATAAGAATTCGTCTACTTCTATTACTTGATTTTCTTTTAAAATAAGCTGGCCGTGGAAGGACACTAAAACTCAATAAGCTATCTAAGACAAACTATTTATTATTCTAAGTAATATTATTGGAGAACTTTCAACTTAAACTACGTTTCTATTTCGACCAATCCCTAATAAAAATAAAAATTTATACAAGTGTACAAAAAATGATAAATTTAAATTTAAAAATTAAAATTGGTTTACTTGTTTTTATTTTAAAATAATTTTTATTTTCAAATATGCAATCATCTTTTTTATTTCTTTTTTAACTAACAATGGACACGTTCCTTTGCATTTAATCATCATTGTCTTCACTTCAGCCAACGTCCGTCCGTGGGCTCTCGGCCATTCGACGCCGTGGCGTCCAGTCAAGATTTGCCATCCCTTAGTAGCTACTGTCGTGGTCGACATAATCAGTGTACTGCAAGATGGGGGGTGGTTTATAGTGCCGAGTCGAAGCAAAGTGAGGGGTTGGAGAGTCAGCGACCGACGATGTGACTAAGATGATATTGTAGGTAGTCGTGTCCCCTTTTACCATTGGCGACTTGCTTTCCTGCATTATTGACGTAATTTGTCGCAGTTCTGTTAATGGTGCTGCAGCTGGAGCTGTAGGTGAGAAGACAATCTGGATGGTTCTTATTGCATCCTTGTTTGGCTAGAGCTCCTGCCTTTTCGTTTCCCTGCAGATCGCAGTGGAAACGAAAAGACTCATTGAAGTGCGAAGTTGGTTTGTCTATTAAGCAGTTGTAGTATTTTTTGGCACTCGGTCACCTCTAGCCCTTCTTGGATGGTGGGTGAACATTTGAACTGCATTGCCGAGATTGAGTCCGAGAGAAACACCACTTTTTTAGTAAGGGGAAGCATTACCCTAGCTGCTTCGCTGATCGCTGCCACTTCGCCATCAAAATTGTCATCGAATTTGCCAACAACTATTGAGCATGCGCAACTGAGGAAAGGAAACCAGCGCCACAAGCTTCCGATTTTTCCGAACCATCCATGTGTATCCTCTGATGGGTACTACTCGGCGATCATAAGGTTCAGGATTTCAACTGGGCTGTGGGTATGTCCGCTTTCTTTATGTCGATTTCGAGTACCGACGTACGTAGGGAAATTTCTGCTTTCTCTTCGATGCACTGCAATTTACTGAAAGGTTGCTTGTTGGTTTCAGCTATTCCACATTTCTGCCTTATCATGGCGGTCTTGTGCAGAGGCGTATCATGGGTTTTGAGACGTTGGGCGACGGATCTGTATTTTCTCCAGAAGTCCTCAATTGTTCTCTGTCTTGGAGTTGTTGAGTCGTCAATGTTCTTACCTCGCCAAAGCATCATCCCACCAAATTCCGTATATCAAGACAAGAGGTAACGGCTACTTTGAAACCAAATTATGTGTTCATAGTCAATTGATACTGGATTTGACTTGACCAGATGTTTCGAGATTTATTGTCTCGCAAACTCCATTATCTCAATGTATCTAATGGTTATGCAAATAAAAGAAATTGTGATAATGAAGGCATAAAAATAATCACTAAAATCGCCAAAATTCGTTAATTCACGATAGTATGTCGTATTCAACAGATTCAAAGATCAAGTAATTTGGTTTGTCTCTCTTGGTTTAGTTTGTCGCTTTGCAATTTTTATACACTTTAGGCTAATTAGACCGGGACTTACAGTTTTATGGAGAATCCGAACCACTAATAACCATCCACGATACCGCCAGGATTCGAACTGGAAACCTATGATACTAAAGGCCAGAGCGCCAGGTATTTCGCAATCAGACCATAAAGGTTAAGCAGTTATTCTTAAAGAATTATAAATTATTTGATCAGCCAAAACAAAGTAACATAAATCCGGTTGTATTTTTCATTAGTAATGGTAAGAAAACAATCCACATCCAAGTAATTCGTTTCTCCCTTTAAATAAAATAGACTGAGATATCTATGCGAAAGTACAGTGAGACATCTATGCGAAAAAAAGGTTTAGGAGAAAAAAATCATAATACCATGAAGACATTTACTAAATGCATCAAGAAAAAAAATTGTTAGTATTTTATTAAGTCTGATACATTTTAATAAATTTTATCAATGTAACAATTTTCGTTTAATTGTATTAAAAATTAAGTGACCATTTTTTGTCATTGCAAAAATGTAACATATTAGCATTGTTACAGTACTTATCAGTAGAAATTTTCCTTCTTCAGAAATAGTCGTATTTCTAAAAATAAATAATTTTGAAATTCACAACAACGTGGCATTAATTTTTCCCACAAACGTAAGCGAATCTTTTTTGTTGTTGTCAGCATTAAAAGTATATGTTTTTGAGTCTTGATACAAAAACAAAATACAACAAAGATATTTGAAAGAATTTTTTTTTTTTCCATTTTGCGTTCGCTCTTTGTGAGTCGCGCTTTGTTGTTGCAGGAGTCTGCGAAAGAAAACAATTTCCTTCGGCTCGTTACTTGTCTCCCTTCGTTAGCTCAGGTTATTTTTCTGCTTGAGTCATAACAAAATAAACGCCCGGCATTAAGATTTGGACGCCGTCCAAATTTAGGTGAGCATAAGTAAAGTTTTTGAAATGCATTTCGAATCAGAATGGAGAAAAGTAAGATAAATGACGAGTAGCCGAGAGGTTATTTTTAAATAATAAATAAGCATAAATTTTGAAATAAAACTAATGTATTGCAGGCGTAATTTTCTGAATTATTTGTTTGCTGTAATTATTTAATGCACTTATTTTAGGCATTACATCTTTAAATCTGAAGTATACGCTTTAAATAAGAACAACTGTACTAATGAGAATAGTTTGAGAACAACTTGAACTAATGAGAACAATTTGAAATAATGAGAACAACTTGAACTAATGAGAACAACTTGAACTAATGAGAACAACCAGTAAATCAAATCTGATAGCAGATATTCGATATCACGTATAATGAGACTCAGGAAACTATCGAATGTCTCTTCGACCTTCACAGGTAGGAACAACTACAGATTGAAGATGAGACCGATTGAATATTGGTCGAAACGTTAGACCGAGGAGTGTAATGTCTCGGCCTATTCTAGATCTGTAGAAGAAAAGATATAAAGCTACAAGAAAGGGATACTTTTCGAATCATGAGAACACTTTGATTTTTATTTGCAAGCACTATATACATACAAATATAGAACTCTGGATTATTATAATTTATTATTTAAAAAAAAAATTAAGTTAAAGATTTAAATTTGATTCACAAATGCGCGATTAAATCACAAATACAGTTTCCTCCAAATTCAGAGAGTCAAGGTTCTCGAGTCTACGTTGATTCTAATGTGCGGTACTCCTGCAGGCATTTATTATTACATGGCTCTGTACGCGAAACCACAAGGGGCCCGCTTTGAAAAGCAGGCAGAATCTCCGGCCTATTCTGTCACTCCAGGGAAAAAAGAAGCACACTGGTCGACTTGTCCCAGAACTCTCTTTCTTCTTCACCAAAATCCTCCTTTTAAGGCAATCCGTCAAGAGGAAGTGTCAGCTTGCATCACTTCTCATTGGAGTATACATTTCTCAGCTCGTGTTCTGTCATCCATCACGATGGAACAACTCATGGTATAGTTCATATTCAATCCGTAGTTTCTACCTGTAAAAATCATACAGACATTCGCTATTTTCCTGAGTCTCATTATACATGATACCGAATATTTGCTATCAGATTTCAGTGACAGTGGTTCTCATTACTGGAAAACAGTATTTGCATCTAATATAACTACCCACAATACTACTTGTCTACTGTCAAATTTGAGTGATGGCTTGTTATTATATACTGCGAAATAACATACATTCCTTTCTCATGAGAAGGGCCTGAATGGCCGAGTGGCTAGCGCTCTGGCGCTCGTATATGTAGTAGGCTGAGTAGATTTTTAATTGCCATAAAATTGCAATTTTCAATTTTGTTATTAAAATATATTTTCTATTAAGACTTTTCAATTACGTGAATGAAATCAGATGGCCGAGTTACTAGCTTTCAGTGCCACAAGTTACGTGTTCGAGCCCTGGTGGTGCCATGGATGTTTGTAGTTGTTCGGAATCCATTTTAAACTGTAGGTCCTGGTCTGTTTAGTTCAAAGTGAGCACAATATGACCGTAGAGCGAAACACCAAACCAAACTAATCACTCATGGGAATGAAATGGCAAAACTCTTCCAATGAGGAAAAAAAAAAAATGCTATTGCAGCATAATGTCGAAACTATACAGGGTAATAAAACGGACATGAGACAAATTTTGAAGGGTAGCACAGTTTACTAAACCATAAATTTTTTTGTATAGGAATGTAGAAAGTACAAAAAGTAAAAACATTGTTTATTGAAAGTTTTTGCCAAGAGTTTCTTTAATTCAATGTTTACAAAAAGTATCAAAAAGGTGACCATCCACAGACATACACGTTCGGTAGAATCGAAAGAGTGACTGGCGGACAGATGCCAGGCATTTCACAGCCATTAGGGAGAGTTGAGCAACGTGTTTTCGAATGGAGTCAACTGGAGTCTCGTAAATAAAAATACAAACCTACAATAAATTAGAGTTCGCGTTAGGATTGCCAGCAGAGAACAAGAAAATTGATCAATAGAAAAACAAAAGAAAAACACTGTTGAGGAATTGTACCTGGCTGTTGCTAGAAATTCATTTGAAAGCGTATTCCTTCTTCAACGCCGACTTACTTCCGACCTTACAATACAATACAAAAATATATATTTTTATATTTTGTGCCTTCCCCTCAAAGTTTATCCTATGACCATTGAATCGCCTGAATTTTTTACTGATTTTATGCTAATAATTATATTAGTAATATTAATATCTAAAAGTAAATTTTTCTTTTTTTCCATTTAATTTGATTCCATTCCATTTAATTTTTAACATATAATTTAGGAAAAGGAAAAAATTAATTAGGCGACCTAATGACCGAGTGACTAATGCTCTGGCACTCGATGCCACAGGTTCGAGTCCCGACGATGCAATGTATGTTTGCAGTGATTCGGAATCCACTGTAAACCGAAGGTACCGGTCCCACGTGACTATAGAGCGTTGGACATAGAGCTGAAAACCCTACCCCGTAAAAAGAAAAACATCTTCGTCTAGAAAGGCAGAAGTAGAGAGAAGTTGGCTGAAGTAGGCTCTGCCAGTAGGCAAACGGCCTTGGCCCACCACGGGGCTGTTGCGCACTGATTATAATGTTGATGATAAAATTTAAAAAAATATATTATTTATTACTTTTTAATTGCATTGTATTTTGAAGATCATAAGAATAATATTATAAAAATAACTTATTAATTATTTTTATTTTAATTAATTTTGTTATAAATGGCACCTTCCCTTTTCCATTTAAATAAAAACATTGCAGTATTACAGTTGTATTATAACTTACATTAATAAAATCAGAACTTTATGTAATGTAAGATATTCCATTCTATTTGTTAGAAAAATTTTCCATAGTAATCCTTTCTTAGTATGTTGCTATAGTTTGTGATTCACTTATGTAAATGAATTTTATGCATAAGGAACAGTTATTATAAATTATTACTCAGTTCTTGAATTTAAAAGCTGTAAAGTGAAATAGACTTAAAATAATTTTAAAATGAAGGTGTTTCTATTGAAAATTAATAATTTTGATTAATCCGGGATCTATCTAAGCATGAGAAATGACTTGTACAACATTCATTAAATTTCAGTAATAAGATTAAGATATTAAGATGTATTATTTATTAAAGCATAACTCGATAAGAATTAAAGATTATTAAAGGCTTGTAAAGTGTGAAAATTTAATTATATATGTGTGAACCATCTATCTTAATACTTAAGTATGAAATATTGTTTAGCTAAATTTTAATAATACGATTAAATATTTATAAAGGTTTAGATGGCGAAACAAACTTTTACAAATTTATTTAATTTGAACTATAACCATGAAGGTAGGATAAATTATACTATAATTAATATCTTTGGAAGAAAGATTTTGAATAGCTTTAGTTGGCTATAGGGTGGATATGGTTATATTAAGTTGGCTATATGGGCTGTTTTATAGGTTTATTTAATATATAATTTGAGTATCAAAATATTATAAGATATTACTAAAAAAAAAGTGCCTCAAAAATTATGCAAATCAAAATTATTCATCAAATTAAATATTAAATAAAATTTGGATAATGTATGAGACCTATCGAAAAATCCATAAAATGAAATATTAACATTTAATTAAACTAATGAATCGTTATTATAGATTTCATACCAATTAAGTTGTTTTAAAAATTGTTAAAAAATGTATTGGCTATTTCATTACTTGATGTAATCTATTTTTTAAAAAATAATTATGAAGTTATAAAACTTAAAAATTAAATTAAAATCTTATTAAAATATATAACTTTGAATTGAATTAAAAATTATTATTTAAAACGTTCTGCTATTTCGACTCGTGGCAAACTATCAGTGTGATTAGTTAATACAAACTAATTAATTATTTCCCAAAATTAATCCCTGGATTGAAAAGAATAACGGACCCGGGGGAAATTACAAATGTTTCGTATTAATTAATACAATCCCATGACGGATTTCCGTAATTTTTTTATGAGAAGTGCTCTAAAATGTCATCGTTTGAGATGATAATAATAATCTGAATTTCTAAAATGTCATAAATTTGTCACACTGTTGTACATTCTTGGGGATTTAGTTTAATATCAAATTAAACACAATTTTAATCGTCGCAATTAGCTGTCGTTTTTTCATAAATGAATGAAGGTGTATTTATCAGAAAGAACAAAGCTTATTTAGGATGGAGAAAAAATTTAAAAGTATGCAAAAACTGGGGGCTTTTCTCCGCACCTAAGAAGGGTGAGAGTGGAACGTCGATGGGCTTTCTGTATATCACGAACAGCCCACCGACGAGTGATCAGAATGTGCAGCTGGGAGGCTATTTAGGGATGGTTTCCCACCATTTGCTTGTAGTATGGGAGGAGCCCCGGAAAAATCCCTACAAGTAGTCTGATTGTGGAGGCCAAGACACTTTACATAATTTTCCATAATCGTCAACCCTCTTTTCTGAATGCAGTGATCGCAACAGATGCCACCAACAGAATCCAAACTGAGTCATCCGGCACGTTGCCATTGGTCCTTCTTCCACAATGACAGCATATCAAAAGTAAATTAATGTTAAAAAATTTACCTAATTTAATGTAATTATATAATGATATTTCTTCATATATTAGGTGGAAATTATATATATATATATATATATATATATATATATATATATACATTTATATAATATTGATATATACAGTCGAACATGTAAATAACGGATACACCCTAGAGTTATAAGGAATCCTTTACTAATATGTGGTAGGACCATCTTTGACATGTAATACAGCTGAATTCGCCTTGGAATCGAATTATACAAGTGCGGAACAGTGTATAGTGGATTATTGTACCATTCTTCATGGAGATATTGTGAAAGTTGTGGGAGAGATGCCGGGGAAGATATTGATTCCGGATTGATCACGTTAAATCAGACCATAAAGATTAGATGATATTGAGATCGGGAGAAAATAAAGTCCATGGTAGTTTTTTCACTTTATCCTCTTATTCATCAAACCTTGATTGAACAGGAGCATTATCATTTTGGAAAAATTCCACCTCGTGCAGGAAACAATTTTTTCATCTTAATATGTATCTGTTCAGCTAAAATTTCTCTATACTTCTCCCCAGTGATCCTTCCTTCCAGGGTTACGATTGGTCCAGCAGAAAACCACAACCCAGCTTCCCATACCATGAGAGATCCATCTCCATGCTTGATAGTTGGAAGGAGACAATTACGATTATACTCCTGGGGAGGTGTCCTCCAAACATGTACCGGGGTAGGAAAAATGTGAAAGATTAAGTATATGATGACATATATACATAAAAATTTCTACGGTTGATTCCAAATTCTCTGATGGCATTTTGTAAGTCAGTGAATACATACCAAAAATATTAAACCAGAACAATTAATATTACACGCTATAATAAAAGATTTGTCCTGAATAAAAAAGGCTAAAAAATAGTAAATGAGGAAAATAAAAACAAATAACTTACTTATTTAAAACACAGTAAATGATCTGGATGGATCGATCTATAGGTTATCCATAAAATGTAGAATTAAATGTAGGAAATAAACGAATTAACTGGAATCTAAACAAGTAATATAAAAAAAAAGTTTTTAAAGTCAATTCCCTACTTTTTTTCACTGTATTGCAGAAAGTCCTTTATAAATAATTTTCATTCATCTTTTTAAGGTTATCTGGCGCCATCTATTGGTAGATATATGCAACTTAAATCTAAAGAAACACTGAAATTAATTCATTAAATTTAATTACTGAATTAATATTTGAAAAAAACTGTATTAACATAAAATGTCATCCACTACAAGTTCAAAAAAATGTATTTGAACTCGAGTGGAGGAATAAAATGTATTTCATGAACGATTTAAAATTTGAACTAGATATATATAGGGCGGGTGTGAGCTAATAGATGGAATTGAAAAAATAGATAAAAAAAAACCCTTAAAATTCCATACTATTTTCTTTTTTTTGAAAAATCTCGTATTCACTTTAAAAAAAAAATTTGCCTGTGCTACCACCATATGATCTTTTAGAATAATTTTACTTTATTATTTAACTATTCAATTATCTAACTATTAGGTCATAAATGAAATTTAAATAAATGTTATTTATAAAATTACCGTTAAAGAAATTAAAAATATTATGTATAAAAGAAAATTCATCAAATAATTTAAATGAACCAATAAGAGTAGCTGGTGAAAGAAATGAAAAAAAATTACCAAATCAGAAACTTTGAAAGTGGTCAAGAAAATAAAAATTGATCAAGGACGTGAAAAAAATGATCAAGGAAATAAAAACTGATCTAGTACACGAAAAAATGATGAAAAACGCAAAAACTTCCTCCCTAAAACAATAACCATAATTTCATGAGTTAAAATCGAGATAGAAAATTCAGTTGTTGATTACGTAACCTTGCATTTACCAATAAAGTAAGTATTTTATAATTCATTTTATCAACTTTGCATATATTTAATAATAATTGACATACTTTAAAAGCTTTTGCTCTCCGTTATAACAAAAATTACAAAGTTACATACGCAACATACATAAAGACACGTACTGGCTGTCCTTTCACGTTTTCACATTATTTTTTCTGAACAACAGGTAAACATTTAAATTCTATTTTCAGTTTAAAAAAGGATGTTCGTCTTTACGAGGAAAAACATATTTTCAACTCTTTTAACAAGCGAAAAATAACGATGGCATTTGTAAAATGAAAACAATAACTGGAAAACATGTTTGCATTTCTGTTTCAATTCTTTTTTAAATATGGTTGCAGAATTTTTTTAAATTTCGCTTTTTATAATTATTTTTTTGTCGCTCTACGATTATCTTATGCACACGAAGGACAAACAAAACGGACCTACAGTTTAAAGTGGATCACAAACATCCCTGCAATTGATAGGATTCGAACCTGGAGCTCCAAAGGACACAGCGCCAGTCAATTGGTCATCAAGGCAGCTCGCTTTTTATAGATAATTCTTCCAAAAAATGGAGTTTTTGTTAATCACTCAATTCAACTAAAAAATACACTAAAAAGAAATTTAACACACCCTCAGTAAACTACAAAATCAAATAAAAACAACTGCACTGGGACTTGAATTAAGCTTACTTAGGAATCATCATATATATATCTTATAAACACAATGCATTGCTTATAGACAGCATTAAGTAATATGTTAAAATTTGCATGTTGTAATGTTTAATGTTGTATAAACAAACCTATGTAATATACTTCCGGCCAAATTAAAAATCTCCTCAATTTAAATATTTGAAGACTTTTAAAGATTTGTGAAATCCCCCGCCATTTTTATCAAATAAATGCGTTACTCAGCGAGATTGATTTGTTCATTTAACTTACAGGTTCCCAGTGGTGGGAGGAGCAGTGCTGCTCAAAGGGTGGGAGGAAGAATGTGAATAAAAATAAGGGGATGGCAAAGTCATAAAGAAGCAAAAGCAGATAAGAACTGTATTTCTTTCATCATATTATTTAGTGAAAAGTAGGTTTAGTACAATCACAAATTTGTTTAAAAAAGAAAAGAATAAGAAAAGAAAATGTCAAATAACGGACAGAAATGATTTAAGAGCCCTGTTGATAAAAATAGGACAGCGGATTAATTCATTGATAAAACTCGTCATGATCATCCTTCTCATGAGGATCATTTTTATTGTTATAACGCCATTTTTACTTTCATATGTTCCTTTGTAATCTTCATTTTCTGCATTTAATGGAAAAGTTATTCGAGTTAATTTTAATGAATTTTATAAATATTTTTCTACTGCAGCTGACAATACAGATACAGATGATCGTTATGCCATAAGCAAGGGCTGAGCCGCTGTTACTCATTTACCCAGGGGACACGTGTAGCTTGAAGATATACTACGGACACGAGTAACACATCGCCGGAACTCGATCCTTGTGGTACCGAGCACCAAAGCGCTAGCCACTCGGCCATCAGGCCCCGACTAATAATCATTAGATTACAGTTTTGCTGTTCATCCCTTTGACTTCTATATTAATTAAATAACTCTCCGACACTACTGTCCATGTTGGACCATAGCCGTCTGCCTACTGGCAGGTTTCGAAACGAGATTTCTTTTTTATGGGGTAGGGTTGGCAGGCTTACGTCCAACGTTCTGCAGCCATATTAGACAGGAACTATGGTTTAAATTGGATTCCGAATCAGTACAAACTCGAACCCGGAACTTGGTCAGTCGATACCTGATTACGACATCTTTGCTTAATACATTTTAAAGTGTAAGTAGATAACATATGAGCATATATGTAGTGAATGAATGAATATCTTAATGAATTTAAAAAATTGTGAAAAAAATTTATTTATGGAACATATTTATAAAAAAGTTTATGTATAACAAAATATTTTTCGATTTTAAAGGTGTAGTATTTGAACTGAGGACCTGATAGCCGAGTGACTATCACTCTGGCGTTCGGTGCCGCAGGTTTCGGGTTCAATTTCTGCGATGACATGGATGCTTGTAGTGGTTCGGAATCCACTTTAAACCGTAGGTCCCGCTCTAATATGGCTATTGAGCATTGGGCGTAGGGCAAACAATCCTACTCCATAGACTTTATTACACTTGTTGTTATTAAGCATTCCATCATTATAATTTATGATGAATATGTCACATAACGTTCACTAAATGTGCGACATTAATTATCGGTTTTGTAGAGTTCAATTAAATAACTCAATATTCATAATGTCTATTATCATCATCAGTTTGGAAGAATGGTTTCTTTGAATCATTTAAAAGTAGAATCTGTAAACTGATTAATATCTAAACTATGATTTTTTTCTTCCACTTGATTTCGTACTTTACCATGTGTAACTAAATCTAAGTGATCAAGACATATTTATTGGCATGGATACATTTTGGCGTTGAAAAGTGTGAATGGATATAATTAGTACAACTTTATGAATATTAATATTACTTTTAGTTTTATTTGAAGTAAAACATATGAATAAACATTTTAAAATTATATAAGTAAGGGAGTTTATGAAATATAAATTAACTATCTAAAATTATGACCATTTGTAATTATTTTCAACCCTCAAAGTTAGATTATGACCATTAAATAGTAAATCAGAACTAAAAATATGTTTTTTTTTAATTACGTCGAGAACTGGGTCATATTGACCATTTCCCTGCGAGCTGCCCAATACAAACTAGCCTTGAAGAAGGCATGTCGTGTGGGCTGCACCGACGAACGCTGTTACTCATTTAGCACTAACTGGGGCCTGATGACCGAGTGGTTAGTTCTCTGGCGTTCGATACCACTGGTTTCGGCTTTGAATCCCAGCGATGCTGTGGATGTTTTAAGTGGTTTACACCGTAGTTCCCAGTCTGATAGGATCGTAGAGTGTTGCGGGGGTAGTGTTACTCGCGTCTGTAGCCTATCTTCAAGCTACACGTGCCCCCCCCCCTAGTAGTGCTAAATGAGTAACAGCAATGCAGCCCTTACTTATGGCATAAAGATCTGTCTCTGTTTTGCAGCTGCATTGGAAAAAAAATTAGCACTATCCGGGGAGCACGTGTAGTTTGAAGATAGGCTACAGATGCGAGTAACACTACCCCCGCAACACTCTACGATCATATTGGACCGGTCCTACGGTTTAAAGTGATTAAAAATAACCTGTGGTTTAAAGTCATTAAAAATAACCTGTGGTTTAAAGTTACTAAAAATATGTGAATTAATTTTGAAATAGATTACATTACTTATTTTTTGAAACTGTTCTTACACATTTGATTAATACAAGAATAAAGTTATTAAAACAAATAATTGGAAATATTTGTTAAAAAATTTAAAATAATTTTAATTAATTAATTAATATTATTAGTGAAGTTGCCTAAATATTAAATAACAAATTTTAATACCAATAAAAATGCCTTATTTTAAAATAAATCATATTATGTAAACAATTAATTATCGTTATATTTTTGTTTAAATTTTAAAAATACTCTTCAAAGTTAATCCGTAAAATACAGAAATCAATTTAAACTAAGTCAGAAAAGCTTTAAATGAATGCATATTTAAATACAAATTCCAGATATGAAAAGTATTTTACATAATTTTTTTTTCCATTTTCCAATTAACACACATTTTAAATAACATTTCATAGACTATGTTTCATTTTAAGATTTCTTAAAAATATTTTCATTCAAATAACAATTGCCCGTTATTCATTTCATTTGAATACCCGCTTAATGATTTCAGCAACGACAGGAGCTTAAAACCGGAACTCCTCTGTTTACAGTTAATTTTTCATTCCAGTCAGACACAAACAACACGAATTTAATACTCGAAGTCTGTTAGCTTTTGATGTTTGCTGTCATATTCGTGGATAATCTTCCTCGAATGAAATATCCATCCAATTTCTTAGAAGGTAAGGAAATGGAATGCAATGATTTTAAACAATGTCAGGAAAGGCAATGAACACACAAAAGTGTGCAATTATCGTGTTAGAGGGAAAGAGTTGCACTTTATTTTCCATTTTAAATCGCGGTGGGACGTCTAATAATTACTTTCGAAATTCACTGTTACTAACGTTTTGCTGAGAAGAGTTTGCGGAGGAAAATTGCACCTTCTATGGCCTCTAATTACCTCAGATAAATGCTTGTCAAGAACACCTGCTTTTAGCGAAAGAAACCCCGTAGTTATATCGGGAAATGGGTCTTTCACTTTTATTCTTTCTCCTGATTAGGTTCGTTAAAAGTGCTTCAAAAATCTGATGAAATCCCTTTTTTTAATTTACCTTGAAGAGATACCAGTTAATGCACTTTTTTAAAAGATGGATTTTAATTTTTATATTAAAATAAAGGAATTAGTTTCATACTTTATGCTAATGTTTACTACGTAGCAGAAAAATACTTCGTTTAAAAAAGGAAAAATAGCACTTTGTAATAAATATTCTATTCCTAATTCTGTACCTTAAATTTTTTTTTAAGAAAGGGAATATTTTGGTATTATATTTTATTAACACGTGTTTTTCAATAATATTTTGTTTTAATATTTATGTAGTGTTTTTTAAAATAACTGTTATTTGAATATAATTATTTGCTTGAAAACGAAATAAAAATTTTCAATCTTTTCAAAATGTTGATATACGTATTTAAGAAGAAAGTAGCGTTATATAGGTATTTGACTAGAAGAAATTACAAACATATTTATGAAAGGGCACAATAATTTGATTTCTTCCTAAAAATAAATTTCAAAAGCCCCTACAGTTTCCGTAACTTAATGGTAATTACATATATTTAACCTGATTGAGTGAATGCTTTTAGATTACTTATGTACTAATTTTTATTGCTTTCTTGTAAATAGTGAAATTCATTTTTAGGCCTTATTTTTTTAAGGAGAATGCTGAAAATATAAACAATGTGTCACAAAATTTTATTATTACTGTAGGAAACGTATTGACTTCTAATAGTTTAATTTAAAAAATTCTTTGGAATAAGTTTATATATTACATGATTTATATAACTTGAAGTATAATGGAAACATAACTAGAAAACTTATGGACTTCCATGTACGATTGCGATCACATGTTAATTTTCTCATAAAAATATTTTGCATGTGAAATTATAAAAACCCTTTTTTCTTGTATCTATCTATCTGTCCGTATTTATATCTATCTACCTATGTTAATAGGTCAGTCCCATTTTCTCATAAAAATCAATTTGCATTTGAATTTATAAAAACCCTTTTCTTTTGTATCTGTCTATCTGTCTTTATCGATATCTACCTATGTCAATAAGTCTTATATTTTTTTATAAAAATGTTTTGCATTTGAAATTATAAAAAAAAAACTTTTTCTTGTATCTAGCTATATGTCTATATCTATATTTATATATCTACCTATGTCAATAGGTATGGCACAGTTTCTCAAAAAAACATTTTGAATTATAAATTATAAAACATTTTTTTCTTGTGTCTGTATGTCTGTATCGGTATCTATCTATCTATCTATCTGTCTATATCTATATCTATTTATATGTCTATATCTATATATATGTATCTATCTACCCACCTATGTCAATGGGTCTGTCATAGTTTCTCATAAAAACATTATGAATTTAATGTTATAAAAATAATTTTTTCTTATATCTATCTATCTGCCTATACCTGTATTTATTTATCTATTTAATTATGTTAATAGGTCTGTCATATATTCTCATAAAAATCAATTTGCATTTGATTTCTTATATCTATCTATCTGCCTATACTAGGAATTGCAATACCGGCATACCGGGATACCGAATACCTGTATTTTGAGCCATTTGTACAATTTTGTAATACCGGTATTCACAAGTTTAAACACCGGTTTTTTCGGAATTATTTTTTTATTAGAAATTTAGAATTCGTATCTGTGAAAGAATCTAGCTATATGTCTATATCTATATTTATATATCTACCTATGTCAATCTGGTATGGCAAGAAATTCACAGTATGTGTGAAATTCTTATTCTTATTGTATTCAGAATTCTTATTCAGAATTTATTCTTATCTGTGAATTCTTATTCAGAATTCTTATCTGTGAAAACAAGGTTATAGTTGTGAAGAAAGTGTGTAATATTTCGATATTTTTTAAGTTGCCGAGTTTGTTATTCGCATTGTATTTGTATATCATACTTTAGAATTAAAAATATTTTCAGATTTATTATATATATACTTATAAATAATACCTCTTAATAATGAATAAGAATAACTTTAAAGAACATAAAAAATCAGTTGATAATACTTCGGTTTGGTTTCATTATTTATATGATGAAAACAATATGGTGGCAGAATGTCAAAAAAAATTTTCAAGAGTTATTAAAGTGAATGAAGTACAAGCGAACTCCATACACATTTAAAAATGAAACATGATACAAGTTTGTTAAAGAGGAAAGAATCAAATTGCGATGAAGATACAAACTTAAGCTCAGTTCTAAGCCCAAGCCATAAGGGATTTTAGATAATTTTGATAAAAAAAGATAATTTGGATGAAATTATAAGTAAAATAACAGCACCAATGGCATTTCTACTACCGGTATTAAAACCGGTATCCCGGTATAAAAAGTACCGAATACCGTTAATGAACTTTTGGTACGATATTGCAATCCCTAGTCTATACCTATATTTATTTATCCATCTACCTATGTTAATAGGTCTGTCATATATTCTCATAAAAATCAATTTGTATTTGAAACTATTAAAAACACTTTTATCTTGTATCTATCCATATATCTATACATACAGATATGTGTATACATATAATAAACAATCTAAACTGAAATGAAAATTTATAAATGGTCGTTATTAATTTATTACTGAAAAGCTTAAGACTACCGGAAACTAATTATACTTGTAAAACCTAAAAAGGTTTCTGCAGTAGCCTTCAAACCACAAGAAGGACAAAAAAATATGCATTCCTTTTTTTTTCACTTTAAATGCTAAAATATTTTTATTCTTTTTAATGGAAAGAAAAATTGAAATACAAACCATTCTGCTCTAAAAACATGGAGACTTTCGCGGAAAAAAAAATAGCAGACATTTTGGAAAATGGAATGTAAGAAATTTGCATTTGGCTTATTAGCCATTCTTTTTTTTTTTTTCTTCTTTTGAATGTTAGAAATTTCAATTTGCCTTGTTTATTTTTATATTCCGTTTTTAAAAATTAGGGATTCTTTTGTTTTCATCTGTATTTTTCATTTCTAAGGACGCACAATTAAAATTTTTTTAGCATAATTTTCCTATTAAATTAGAACAAAAAAATAATTTTTACCTAAAATGCGAGTTTATAATATCAAAATTAGATTTTTTGTTACATTTCATATATAATGCTTATGATTTCGAACAAAACAACGTTTTTTTTTTCTATTTTTAATTAAATTTTCCTTCATGTATATGCATATAAATCATAGAAAAAACATGAATTTCAAACACAAATGTGTTTTTGAAATGGCTACAATATTTGATAAAAATTCCACTGAATATTTGTCATTTTATAAGTTAAGTAATTTATTTATTTATGCTTATTGAAAATTGCAAAACTGATCCTTTGAACAAAATAAGCGAATATAATATGCAAAAGTACTTTATTGTTTGCCCAAATGAGTGTTATATAGTTTCCATCATTTGATAGGATGTTTCCATTAAACTAAATAATGCATTCTTCCTATTAATTCCTATTAATTTAGAGGAAAAAATAATTTTTACCTAAAATGCGAGTTTATATAAGTTTATAATATCTAAATTAGATTTTTTTTTGTTCCATTTCATATATAATGCTTATGATTTCGAACAAAACAGCGTTTTTTTTTTCTATTTTTAATTAAATTTCCCTTCGTGTATATGCATATAAATCATAGAAAAAACACTTGGATTTCAAAAACCAAATGTGTTTTTGAAGTCGTTACAGAATTTGATAAAAATTCCACCGATTTATTTTCATTTTATAAGTTGTAATTGAGTAATTAAGTCATTTATTTTTATAGAAAATTGCAAAATTGATCCTTTGAACAAAATAACTACATTTAATCGTGTATTATTAAAACGCTCTCGTTTTTATTATTTGTGATATGAAATTGGAAAGGAATTTTGTACCGACAATTATTTAATCTGTTTTAATTAAACGACAGGATGCATCATTTTTTACGTCATTAATTATTTTATTGGTCTTAAATGAAATCTTAATTTGTAATTTTTTTTAATACCCATAAAATAATTTGTTATTGTTTCAGAAATCTGGGGTTTTTGTGTCCTCGATCAATTTTTGGGCAGTTTCACTGTTATCTGTAATTTTAAAAAAATTCCTTTACAAGTGTTTTATACGTAGTATATTAAATTTCTTTCATGAGTTTTTTTTTATAGGTAATTTTTTTTTAAATCTCTTACACATGATTTTTTTTTATACAAAATAATTAAAAAATTTTTTCATAAGCTTTTTTTAATTTCTTTCAGGTGCAAATAATTACACAATTAAACAGTGTAAAGATGTTCTAAAACGATTGTCTGAAAGCAAAAGTGAAACTAAGATTTTTCAAGAGAAGAAAATAGTTTGGAATTCTATACCTTTTTTTTATTTTTTTATTTTTAAGATTGCTGTGATGCTGTGTTAAGAAATGTAAGAACAACTTTTATGAGTATATCGACACAGCTGATTACAAATTTTATATTTTTATTTTATTTGACATCAGTATAATTATCAGTCTCGGTGACACAGGCTTCGTGTTCAAGTCCCGGCGGTGCTATGGATGTTTCTAGTGGTTCGGAATCAACCTTAATCCCTAGAACCTGGTACACTATGACCACAGAAAAATCGACGTAGGGCTGAAAACTCTACCCCTTAAAAAGATAGCATCTCCTGTCTAAAAATTTGCCAGAAGGCAGACGGCCGTGGCCCACCATGGGGCTGATATGCCACTGATGATGATAATTATCGGCAATAATTAATGTTTAGGTTAATTAAATTTATTTATTTTCATTTATTAATTAAATTTATCTATAATTGGTAAATAAAATAAATTTAAATATTTTATACAAAAATTATACCAAATTATTTATATTACTAAATTATTTATTTTATTAAAAATTATATTAAAATATTTTATGCAAAATATTATATTTTGTTATTAATTTCGCGTTACAAAAACGAAAAATTACAAATGAAGTGACATTAGGATAAATTATAACTGCATAGTAAAATATCACTATAATTTGTTGCATAAGAATCTCTTTAATTACCAGTTTATTTAGATTATGGAACTAATAATAATCGTTAGTTATGGAATCCAGAAAACCAACAACGTCATTGGGTAATTCCAAACACAGAGAACTGATTTTTATATGTTTAGAAACAGAACCTTGTTTGAGCTCACTCTGTCTGAATAACATCTGAAGCAACTGCTGTCGCACCTAATTTCAGACGGGAAACAGGGATTGGGAAAATAGCATGCACAATCCTGTGCACAGCCGTGATTATGCATCAATGACGCCTGTTACAGCAGCCAAGCGTCGATTATCAATTTGGTATCTGAGACGCCAAGCACGGTGCTTTTTTTTCCCTCCCTTTTCTCTGCAAAGCTTAAAATAATTTAATCTGCTAACACAACGTATAAAATCCGCTTGACGACGGAAATATATTAGGTTCGTCGAATTTACTGCTGCTTTTCTTTTTTGGATTTAATATTCAAATATGTGCACAAAAGGAAAACAGCACATAGACATTAATAACGAATTTATATAATCTCCGCAATTCAGAACGTGTTTCATGTTACGCTAGGACGAACTAATTTATTACTTATATTCCGTCGCCATGATATGGCTAATGGGCTACATAAACTAGGGAGATATTCATAAAGTATGACGGAATATTTTTTTAAATAAACTAGTGCCTGAGCTTGAATATAAAAATACTATACATACTATACATACACTTTTATAAACTAAAGATGAATTGATTAAATTATTCATACTTCTAAAAATCAAATGATGAATTAATACCTTAATCTCAAAGGGGTATGTTCATTATTATTAAATAAATACATATTAAAATGTACATATTATTTTTCTCTTGTGTTATGATTCTCGTTCTAATTCATGTATAACATCCTCTTTCCGAAAAACCGGTTGACAACTGGTTATTTAATTTTAAAAAGCTTTTCTTATTTTATATAGATACATTATATATATATATATATATATATATGATATATAGATATATTTCATATTTTTACAGATATAATTTATATTTTGAAAAATATAAAGTATTTAATTATATTTCGGAATCGAACTCCATCTTATTGGAAGCTTACATTAGGTGATACAAATATGATGCAGAATTTTTTCATATGAAGATTTTAACATAGTTACATCTATTTTTTTCTGTTAATATTGAATTTGAATTTTTTGTCAAAACATTTGGATGAAAAAGTATTGTCAATGTTTTTAAAGGAAGAATATTATGGTATAACTACCTCTCCTCCGAAATTGTTAATGGAATACATATCACATCATGCAGATCTACAACATAAATAGGATCTAGAAAATAGAAAATAGAACAATTTAATTATTATGAATTATAACTATTATTCTAATTTTATTTGCTGCTCGAAATCAGTTGTTTAATTTCAGTTGAATATCAACCCATTTTAAAAGTAAGATGAAAAGAGAGTTTTCAAGCAAAGATAGAGTTGCGATTGTCCAATTCTTGATGCGACAAAGAAAACAGAAATATGCATAAAGGTATAATTACATTAGCTGCAAAATAATGTAAGTGCAACAGAAGGACCTTTTAAGAATTTGGAAACATACTTCCGAAAATAATTGTTAAGATGAATCTTATGCTAATGTTGATTCTTTGAAAAAACAAAACTGTGCACTTAAAAGCAAAGGTTATGGAGAAGAAAACGCATCCTCTTTTAGTATATGTTTAAGAGATATTCCTCTTAGCAGAAGAGCCATTCTAAGATGAGCAGCTCACGCCATTTAAATTCCCAAATACAAAATATTCAGAGTTTTTTAAAAGAAACAGGAAAAATCCATTAAACGAGGAATTTTATATCCGTTTTAAGCTTACGCATAAGGATTACGCAATCAATTGATCCTATCTACAAGTTTAAAAAGCAGTGACGAAATGATTGAAAACCCCCAAAAGTATGTAAAAGACTTCGAATAAAAATTAGAATATTTTTAATTTGATGTTTAATTTATTCAATTTTTTCCGATAATAAATACTAGGTTCTACATTTATCTTCTTTTGCTACTATTATTATGAGACCAATGAAATTCATCAATTGCTACTGCTATTTTAGGACAGAAGGAGTAAAATGTTTTGGCTGAGGGAGGAATTTAAATAAGCAGTGGCCACAATTCAACCTCCCACTGCTTTCGCGACCGCAAAGCGACAGCCAAAGCGCGCTGGTATTTGATTCGCTCATGCTTGAGGTAGTTGTTGACGTATGACGAAGGCACTCACGAGGCATGTGCATGTCACCGCTTCTACAGCAGCAGTTAATATAACTACATCACCCTGTGGGTCAGTGGCAGCTGGAGCGTATTTCACCTGCGATAAAACCACCAATGAATCGCCCAGGGGAGATTTAACATGGATCCATCCATGAATTCCTGGAGGATTTTCCATTTCCAGATCTCATTTTGAACTGGCTTCCGGTTGTTGGTTTAAGGTAAAAATAACCGTTGTCTGTGTTTTTCGGACGAATGGAGTATGTTTCTCTGAACAAATAGAAGTGTGTATTATATATTTTTTAAATGATACATAAGAGCATTCTGAAATACGTTGACTCTAGACCAGGGGTGGCCAATCCAAAGGATCTTGCGGGCCACTTTGGAAATACCTCCTAGCTTTTCTATCCACATATAAGATTATGTATCCCCATATTAGATTTAGACTCATTATAGACATTTTTTGGAGTGAAATATTGAAACATAATGAGTTATCATTATTGTGTTTACTATTATTCTTAAATGTAAACATAATATAACACTAAAAATAAAAATTTAAATTTAAAAAATATATAAATATAAACGAACTAAAAAAAAAAGAAATCCTTAAAAAAATATTTATTTTACGAGACCAATATTTGTTTCTCCACTCTTTCACTTAGATTTTCTCCACTCTTTCACTTAGATTTTCTCCACTCATTCCAATAACGCCATTTTTATTAAACCATTATCTACCAACTTGCCATTTGCAAATGTACTTAGTGTAGTAAATCCTCTTCAAAAATAATGAACTCTCTTTCTAGTCTAACAGCGACTGTGCATCTGATTCTCAATGATATAAGTTCTATCACAATTTATCAAATCCTTCTATTTCCTTAAAGAATTCATTTGAATTTTTACTTTTCGGGAAAGGCGATAAAACACAATAAGCTATTGAAAACAAACTATTCTTCTAAGCAATATTATTGGAAAACTTTCAATTTAAGCTAAGTTTCTACTTTGACCATTCTCTAATATAAATAAAAATTTATATAAGCATACAAATAATGAATTTAAATTTAAAAAAAAGATTGTTTATTTGTTTTTCTATTAAAGTAATATTTAAAATTTACAATCATCTGTTTTATTTCTTACTTAATTAACACTGAGCAAGTTCCTTTGCATTTAATCCTCAATGTCCTTACCTTACCAAATCCTATTACCTTCAATGTTTCTTATATAAAAACAGGAGGTAACAAGTGCTTCACGACCAAATTATGCTTTCATAGTCAAGCAGTTGACTTGGTTTGACTTGGCCATGCATTTTGAAATTTATGCTTGTTGACTCCTCTATCTCAACTTATAATTGTTATGAAAATGAAAGAAATTGTGATAATGAACAATAAATTATAATCAAACAACTAACAAAAATTAAAGGCGTTAATTAAGATAGTATGTAATGTTCCACAGATCCAAAGGTCAAACTGTTTGGTTTGGTTTGTCATTTGGTTTGTCTCTACGGTCATTTTGTGCATACTTAGGGATATGGATTCCGAACCACTAATAACCATCCGTGCTACCACCAGAATTCGAACCACTAACAACCATCCGTGCTACCACCAGGATTCGAACCTGAAGCCTGTGGTGCCAAAAGCCAGAGCGCTTTAAAATTGGCAGTCAGGCCGGAAAGGTTAAGCATTTATTTTTAATGAATTATAAATTATCTGTTAAGCCAAAACAGAGTAACCGAAATCCGGTTGTGTTGTTTAATTATAATGGTAAGAAATCGTCAATCCAATTACAAGCAATTCGTCTCTAGCTGTTAATAAAATTAGACATCTATGCCAAAAAATTTTAGGAGATAAAATTATATTGGCATGAAGAAATTTACTAAATGCATTGCGAAAATTTTTTTTCACTATTTTATTAAGAATGATACTTATTTTAACAATTTTTATCGACATAACAAGTTTCGTTTTAATTGTATTAAAAATTAAGTGACCTTTTTTCCATTGCAAAAATGTTTCATATTAGCATTGTTACAGTACTTACCATTAAAAATTTTGTTTCTTCAGAAATACTTGTATTTTTAAAAATAAATAATTTTTGATTTCACAACAACATGGCATTACATGTTCCCACAAACGAAAGATAATTTTTTTTTTATTCAACATTAAAAGAATATATTTTTGAGCCTTGATACAAAAACTAACAACAACAAACATACTTGAAAGAATTTGTTTTTTCCATTTTGTGCTGGTTCTCTACGAGTCGCGCTTTATTGTTGGAGTTGGTGAAAGAAAACAATTTCCTTCGGCTCGTTACTTGTCTCCCTTCGTTAGCTCAGGTTATTTTTCTGCTTGAGTCATAACAAAATAAATGCCGGGCATTAAGATTTGGACGACGTCCAAATTTAGGTGAGCATAAGTAAAGTTTTTGAAATGCATTTCGAATCAGAATGGAGAAAAGTAAGATAAATGACGAGTGGCCGAAACGTTATTTTTAAATAATAAATAAACTAAAATTTTTGCATAAAACTAATGTATTGCATTCTTAGTTTTCTAAATTCTTTTTTTGTTGTAATTATTTAAAGCACTTATTATAGGAATTGCATCTTTAAATATGAAGTATACACTTTAAATGACAACAATTGTACTAATGAGAATAACTATCACTCAAATCTGATAGCAGATATCCGGTGTCATGTATAATGAGACTCAGGAAATTATCGAATGTATGTGCGGCCTTTACAGGTCTAAACAACTACAGATTGAATATGACACCTATTGAATATTGGCCAAGATATCACACCAAGGTGTATAACGTCTCGGCCTATACTAGATGCAGGCGTCTCAGCCTATACTAGACCTAGGCTCGGAGACTTTCAAAGTTTCGAGTCTACGTCGAATCTTAAAATACGTGGTCTGCAGCTGACCTTATTTATCACACGACGTGATACACGAAACCACAAGAGCCTCACTTTGGAAACAGGTGGAAATTCCGGGCTATTCAGTCGCTTCAGATGAAAAAAAAAAAGCAACACTTATGTTCGATAAGTTACAGAACTCTGTCTCTTCTTCACCTCCTTTTAAGACAATCCTTTAAGAGGGAGGGTCAGCTTAAATCATTTCTCATTCGAGAAGACATTTCTCCCCTCGTGGTCTATCACCCATCACGATGCAACAACTCATGTTATAGTTCATAATCAATCTGTAGTTGTTTTGATCTGTGAAGGTACATTCGCTAATTTCCCGGAGTCTCATTATATATAACATCGAATATCTGATATCAGATTTGAGTGACACGTTGTTCTCATTACTACAAAAACTAATTACATGTAATATAAATTCTACAATACTGCTTGTCTGCTGTCAAATTTGAGTGATGGGTTTTTGGAATATAGTCGAATATCATACATCAATTTCTTATGGAAATGAAATGCTGAAACTCTTCCAGTGAAAAAAAAAAGGCTATAGGAGTATTAAATCTATTAAAACAATTACAATGTACTAAAACTATACAGGATGATAAAACGGACATGAGATAAATCATATATAACATTAATAAATTATATTCCGATACAAATATATATTTGTATAGGAATGTAGGGTCGGAAGTAACGCATTAAGGCAGGAAGACAAAAAGGAAGTACAAAAAGAAAAAAAAAATGCTTATTGACAAAGTTTTTGTCAAGTGCTTTTTTGATTCAGTGTTTACAAAAATGCACAAATGTTCTACCATTTACAGTGATGGTAGCATTAAAGGAGTGATTGCCGAGCAGATTCCGGGCATTTCGCAGGCTCATTCGAGAATCGAGCAACGAGGTTCTTCATGGAATCAACTGGAGTTTCGTATATGAGCACTTAAAGCTAGAATAAAATAAAGTTAACATCGCAGTAGCCAGCCAGAGGAATAGAAACTCGTCACGTGACGGATATCCGTTGACATATTGGACCTAGCTGTTTCGAGAATTCCTTTTGAAAGTGTGCTCCTTCTTCAACACATCACTTCCGACTTTACAATACTGTACAAATAAATGTATATTTTAATAATCTGTGCAACCCCTTATTGTGTGTCCGATCAATGAATCCCCTGAATTTGGTATTGGCTAATAGTTGGTGTAATAGTATTAATTTTTAAAAGTAAATTTTTCCTTTATTTCATTTAATTTGCTTAAAAACATATAATTTAGAAAAAGGATAAAATTAAGCATCGATGCCACGGGTACGAATCCCGGCGGTTTCATGGATGTTTGTAGTGGTTCATAATCCACTTTAAACAGCAGATCTCGGTCTAATATGAATGTAGAGCATTGAGCGTAGGACTGATAGCCCTACTAAGTAAAAACAAAACATCTCATGTCTCTTAATCTGCCAGTAGGCAGATAGCCTTAGCCCACTATGGGCTGTTGTGCCACTGATAATAATGGTGATAAAATTAAAAAAAAAAAAAGATTATTTATTATTTTTAATTGTATCGTATTTTGTAGATCATAAGAATAAAACTATAAAAAATTAATTATTAATTAATTTTATTTTAAGTTATTTAATTATGTATGACATCTCATCTTCTCCATTAAAATAAAAATGTAATGTTAGAGCTGTATTATAACTTTCATTAGTAAAATTAGAGCTATATGTAATGTAAGAGATTCCATTTCAATTTGTTAGAAAAATTTTCCATAGTAATCCTTTCTTAGTATGTTGCTATAGTTTGTGATTTACTTATGTAAATTAATTTTGCGCATAAGGAACAGTTACTATAAATTATTGCATATTCTTGTATTTAAAAGCTGTAACGTGAAATAGACTTGAAATAATTTTAAAATGAAGGTGTCTCTATTGAAAATTAATAATTTTGATTAATCCGGGATCTATCCAAGAATGAGGAATGACTTGTACAACATTCATTAAATTTCGGTAATAAGATTAAGATATTAAGATAATAAGATAAACCTATTTATTAGAGCATAACTCGATAAGAATTAAAGAATATTAAAGGCTGCTAAAGTGTGAAAATTTCAATTATATATGTGTGAATCATCTATCTTAATAATTAAGCAGCAAATATTGTTTAGATAAATTTTGATAATGCGATTAAATATTTGTAAAGGTTTAGATGGCGAAATAAACTTTTACAAATTTATTTAATTTGAATTAGGACTATGAAGGTAGATCAAATTATATTATAATAAAAATCTTCTGAAGAAAAGTTTTATATGGCTTAAGTTGTCTATAGGGTGGATATGGCTATATTAATTTATCTATGTGGTAGATATGGTTATATTAAATTGGTTATATGGGTTGTTTTATATGTTTATTTAATACATAATTTGAGTATCAAAATAGGATAAAATATAACTAAAAAGTAATTTTAGTTTCTCGAAAATGATGCAATAATTAGGGAGAATTCCATTCGAACAATTATTATTCACAGAATTATAAATGAAATTAAATTTGATTAATGAATAACACCTATCGAATAATTCATATAATGAAATATTAACATTTAATTAAATAAGTGAATGTTTATTATATACAGTTTACATCATTTAAGGTTTTGTAAAAAATGTTAGACAAATGTATTGGCTCATTCATTATTTGATATAAACTACTTTTTTAAATAATAATCATAGCATTATAAAACTTAAAAATGAAATTAAAATCTGATTAAAATATGTAGCTTTCAATTAAATTAAAAATTATTATTTAAACCATTGTGTTATTTCGACTCATGTCAAAATATCAGTGTGATTAGTTAATACAAACTAATTAATTATATCTCAAAATTAATCTCTGGATTGAAAAGAATAAATAACCCTGGGGAAATCATACAAGTGTTTCGTATTAATTAATACAATCCCATGATAGATTTCAGTATTATTTTTTTTTTAATGATATGTACTCTAAAATGTCATCGCGTGGGTTGATAATAATAATCACAATTTCTAAAATGTCATAAATTTGTCACAGTACATTCTTACAGTGTTTATTGTGGATTTAAATTAATACCAAATAATGAAACACAATTTGCATGTAGTTACCGTTTTTAGTGAAATTGGTGCACTTATCAAAGAGAACCATGCTTAATTAGGAAGGAGAAAAAATTTGTCGTATGGAGAAAACTCGTAACAAGAACCCTACAGGTAGCCTGACTATGAAGGCCGAACAACTTGACATAAGTTTCCACAAGCGTCATGTAATGTCCTTGTTTATGTAGCACTGATCACAACAGACGCCAATAGCGGAGTTCGACCAGAGTCGTCCGGCACGTTAGTCGGGCACGTTACCATTGGCCCGCCAATCGGGTTGTCTCTTACAGTGACAGAATATCAAAAGTAAATTAATCGTTAAGAATTTACCTAATTTAACGTAATTATATAATATATGAAGTAATATTATTATATTATATTATTATTATTATTATAATATTATCATTATCATCAGTGGTGCAACAGCCCCATGGTGGGCCGAGGCCGTCTGCCTACTGGCAGATTTCTGGACATGAGATGTTTTCCTACGGCCATATTAAACCGGGAACTACGATTTAAAGTGACGGCCGGACTCGAACCCGAAACCTGTGACACCGAGTACTAGAGCGTTAGTCACTCGGCCATCAGGCCCCATTTCTTTATATATTAGGTGCAAAATTATAAACACATACACTCGCGCACACACACACACACACACACACACACACACACATATATATATATATATACACTATCTGGAAGAAAGTGACGGGACACCCGTCGAAAAGTAGAAAAGTCGACAATACAGCTGACACAAGCGCAATAATAGGTATCACGTGTCAGCCATATCCTATAAATACTCTGTGGAGTCGACTAGAGTTGTTTTTTGTCAAGATGCCGCCTGCGGGAAGAGTTGTCTGAGTTCGAGAAAGGTGTGTTGCTTGGATTGCATCTTGCCACGGTGTCAATTAGGGAGATATCCCGTCTCGTAACTGCTCAAAATCAACTGTAGCACGTGTTGTGTGTCGCTTCAAGACTGAGGGACACTGTCAGAACAAACCCCGAAGTGGACGACCTACAGTTCTCACCAGTAGGGACCGGTGGGTGCTCGGCAGGGAGATTCGAAGTAACCGTCAAACATTCATGGATAACGTCGCTAATGAGTTTAGACAAGCCACAGGTGTGGCCGTTTCGACCAAGACTCTTCGTATCGAGGCCCATAAGTTCGGTTACACTGGACGTTCGGCGGCCCATAAGCCTTTGATTACGAAAACCAACAAGAAAGCGCGCTTTCGATGAGCCGAAGACCACCGTACTTGGACTCTGGATGACTGGAAACGCGTCCTTTGGAGTGACGAGTCACGATTTACCCTTCTCGTTCCGATGGACGTGTTTGGGTATGGCGTTTACCAGGAGAACGCCATTTGCCCGAGTGTGTCGTCCCAACTGTAAAGTTTGGTGGAGGAGGATTGATGGTATGGGCATGTTTCTCCTGGTATGGGGCTGACCCACTGGTGAGGGTTGATGGTGCGATGAATGCCGATAGATACTGTGATATTCTCGACAATCATGTCCTTCCTACCTTGTGGGCAACGTACGGTATGGATGATTGCAGGTATCAAGATGACAACGCAACATGTCATGTTGTAAGGAGGATTCTTGATTGGTATGTGAACAACAACGTTAAATGCATGGAGTGGCCGGCGACGAGACCTGATCTTAACCCAATTGAGCATCTCTGGGACGAATTTGACGGTCGGTTGAGGGCCTGCACCCCACTCCCCAAAAGCAAGCCTGAACTATGGAACTTCCTGTTAAACATTTGGAAGGAAATTCCTCTTGCCACTATGGCTAATTTAGTGGAAAGCATGCCCAGAAGGGTTGCAGCTGTGATCGCAGCCAACGGATGCCCTATCTCCTATTAATTTTAATAAATATGGATTTATTTCGTTATAGTGTCGTGTCCCGTCACTTTCTTCCACATAGTGTATATATATATATATGCAAATGGTTATTAAAATAATGGAAACATCCTATAATTATAAGGAATCATTTATTAATATGATGTAGGACAACCTTTGGCATGTAATACAGCTTGGATTCGCCTATGAATCGAATCATAATAGTGCAGAATAATGTTTAGAGGAAAATTGAATCATTCTTCACAGAGATATTGTGAAAGTTCTTGGAGAGATGCCGGTGGAGGATATCGATTCCGTATTGAACGCTCTAAATTAGACCATAATGGTTCAATGATATTGAGATCGGGGGACTGTGGGGGTCAAGATAGTGGCTTCACTTCATACTCTTGTTCAACAAACCATGATTTGACAGGTCCCAATGCATGGATGGCTGCATTATCATTTTGGAATATTCAACCTCCTGCTGCTGCAAACAAAGTTTGTATCTTAGGATGGATGTGGCCAGCCGAAACATCTCTATACTTCTTCCCAGTGGTCCTTCTTTCTTAGGGCTACGATTGGAACAGCAGAAAACCACTACATGGTTGCCCATACCATGACAGATCCACCTCCATGCTTGACTTTTGTAAGGGGACAATCACGATCCTACGCTTGTGCAGGTTTCCACCAAACATGCACCTAGAGGGGAAAAATGTGAAAGAGGAAATATATATATAGATTTCTGTGGAGGAGCCCAAATCTAAGATGGCATTCCGTTAGTTAATGAATACATACCAAAAACTTTAAACCAAAACAATTAATATTATAGATTGTAAAAAATGATTTGCGCTGAACAAAAAAAGACAAAAAAAAAAAAAAAAAAAATGATAATGGAAACAGATACCTTATTTATTCAAAAAAAAGTAATTAATTTGCTGCGATGATCTACTCAGATGATGATGACGACTCTGCCCAGATGATGATGGCAATGATGATCTTTTTATTAAAATTTAGAATTTAATGTAAGAAGCAAATGCATAACAGCAATATTAAAAATAAAATAAAAACCTCTAAAATTCCAAAGGTTTTTCTTTTCTTAAAAAATCCCATTTTCACTTTGAAATAAATTTTTCAAATCAATTTTGTGTTTTTCAAAACATGATCTTTTAGAATAATTTTACATTATTCAACTATTTAATGATGTAGCTATTACGTCGTGATAGAAATTTAAATAAATATTATGTATAAAAACGCTCGTGAAATAATTTAAATAAACCAATAAGAAAAGCTGGTGAAATAATTAGAAAAAAAAAATAAAATAATCAGAAACAAAAATGCAAAGAAAACGAAAAATTCATTGAGGATATAAAAAAATTCATCAAGGAAATGGAAAGTGATTGAGGATATGAAAAATTTGAACAAGAAAATGACAATTGATTGAGGATATGAAAAATTGATCAAGGAAATAAAAACTGATTGAGGATATGAAAAATTGATCAAGGAAATGAAAACTGATTGAAGATATGAAAAATTGATCAAGGAAATGAAAACTGATTGAAGATATGAAAAATTTATCAAGGAAATGAAAACTGATTGAGGATATGAAAAATGGATCAAGGAAATGAAAAGTGATTGAGGATATGAAAAATTTGAACAAGGAAATGACAATTGATTGAGGATATGAAAAATTGATCAAGTAAATAAAAGCTGATTGAGGATAAGAAAAATTGATCAAGGAAATGAAAACTGATTGAGGATATGAAAAATTTGAACAAAGAAATGACAATTGATTTAGGACATGAAAAATTGATCAAGGAAATGACAACTGATTGAGGATAGGAAAAATTGATCAAGGAAATGAAAACCTATTGAAGATATGAAAAATGGATCAAGGAAATGAAAAGTGATTGAGGATATGAAAAATTTGAACAAGGAAATGAAAGCTGATTGAGGATATGAAAAATTGATCAAGGAAATGAAAACTGATTGAGGGTATGAAAAATCGATCAAAGAAATCAAAAGTGATTGAGGATATGAAAAATTTATCAAGGAAATGAAAACTGATTGAGGTTATGAAAAATTGATCATGGAAATGAAATTGAAGGACACGAAAAAACGGTCAAAGAAGCGAAAACCCAATTCCTCAAAACAATAACCATAATTTTATGAATTACAATCAAGATATAAAATTGAGTTGGTGAATATATAACCTTACATTTACGAATAAAATAATCAAATAGTAGCTCTTTGTATCGACTGTGCATTTATTTAATAACTAATTGAAATTCTACAAAAGCTTTCGTTCTCAGATATAAAAGAAATTGCAAAGTTATATAAATAATTTACATAAAGATAAGTACTGACGGGCATTTCATAGCATTCACATTCTTTTTCTGAACAGCACTTGAACATTTAAATTCTTTTTTTTTCAAAAAATGATTTTTGTGTTTACGGGAATAACACATTTTGAACTTCTTTAAAATGCGAAAAATAACGATGGCATTTGTAAAAAGAAAAGTATAACTGAAAAACATGCTTACCATTTTGTTTGAATTCTTTTTTATGCTTTTTTCTATATTGTAGAAGAATTTTTTTTTTAATTTTGCTTTTTATAAAAATATTTTTCCAAAACAATGAAGACAAACTCAGTAAAATACAAATCATATAAAAGCAATTGCACTGTGACTTAACTTAAGCTTACTAATGATCAGTATATATTTGCTTATAAACTCAATTTGCTTATATATAACATTAAGTAATATGTTAAAGTTGTATGACTTGTTTAATCTTGTATAAACAAACCCATGCAATATGTCCATATTCCGTCTGTGTTTATAGATGTCCATCGTCTGTCTATATACATTCAAGAGCCAAAACATTATGACCACCCCTGCATTTTGCAATGAACTCGCCTGGATGACGTGGAAGGCACGTGATCAGGTGGAAGTGGTATTTAACTGGTATTAAGGGGTGGTATTAATCCACGCCAAGGCGGGTTGAAGCTGTGTTGCGCGCCAAAGGTGGGCCAACTCGTTATTGACAGGTGGTCATAATGTTTTGGCTCTTGAGTGTATGTCTACAAGCAAATATGAACAGATTTGCAAACCCCTAATATCATTAAATGATATTTTCAGTCAAATGATAAACCTCCTCTATTTAAATATTTGAAGACTTTTAAAGATTTTTGAAGTCCCTCGCGATCTTTGTCAAATAAATGAGTTACTCAATGAGTTTTATGCGATGTTCCTTTAACTTACTGGTTCCCAAAGTGGAGGGAGGGGCAGTGCAGCATAAAGGGGGGGAGGAGTTGAATAAAAATAAGAGAATTGTGCAGCCATAAAGAAGCAAAAGCAGATAAGGACTGCATTTCTTTCATCATATTATTTAGTGAAAAGTGGGCTTAAAACAATCAGAAATTTGTTAAAAAAAAGAAAAGATGGAGAAAGGAAGGAAGAAAAAAAACTTTCAAATAGAGAATAGAAATGATTTAAGAGCCCTGCTGATAAAAATAGGACAGTGGATTAATTCATTAATAACAACTCAGAACACTCAAACTTCTCATTAAGATCAATTTTATTGTTAAAACGCCATTTTTACTTTCATGTATTCCTTTGTTATCTTCCTTTTCTGCATGTAATGATAAAGCTATTCGAAGTGATTTTAATAAATTTTATAAATATATTTTCCCTAATGCAGCCGGCAATACATAGACAGTTGTCTTTATGCCATAAGCAAGGGCTGCACCGCTGTCACTCATTTAGCATTTCACGTATAGCTTGAAGATAGGCTACTTACGGAAGTAACACTAAAACCACAACGCTCTACGATCATTTTAGACCGTGACGTACTGTTTAAAATGGATTCACTAAATGGAACTCACTACAAACATCTATTGCATCGCCGGGACTCGAACCCTGTGGTACCGAGCGCCAGAGCGCCAGCCACTCTGCCATCAGACCCCTAATTTTATAAATATAAGGTACCTGATTACGCCATCTTTACTTAATACATTTTAAAGTGTAAGTATATACATAAATATATAAAATAACACGAAAACCGTTTTTCTCTGTTTGCTGTTCCATAGGAAGCAGATCCATGGAATGCTGATTAATTGTTTCCTGAAAAGGGGGTGGTAGGATAAAAATATTTAAGGACGTGAGAGGTTGCAAGATTATGATGTAGTATTTTTTTCTGCTATATTTATAACCAACTATATTTAAATCCGTGTATAAATATTTAACAAGTAAATATGCTATATAAATATTATCATTATTATTAACTTTATTGTATGAAATATCAGACTGATGATAACTTATCCTGCTCATTAGGATCATTTTTTAATGTTAAAATGTTATTTTTACTATCATATACTCTTTTGTTATCTTCAATTTCTGCATGTGATGCAAAAGTTATTCAATTTGATTTTAATAAACTTTATAAAGGTAAGCTTTAAGGTAACGGAATACAACATATTTATTTAATATAAGTAAAAAATGTAAGTAGATTACATAACTACATAGAATAACACGAAGTTTTATCTATTGTTTTGTTTGTCATTCAATGGAAAATATATTTCCAAGGGTACTGATTAATCGTTTCCTGAAAAGAAGGTGGTAGGTTTCAGGATTATGATAAAGTATGATGTGGCCTGTTATATTTATAACTAACTATACTTAAATCCGCGTATAAATATTGAACAAGAAAATGTGATAATTAAATATTATCAATTTTGTATATCAATGATCTTTTTTTGAAAGTGGCATAAGCCTTTCAGTTGATGCGCAAAGTGTTATCAAATTTAAGGTGCAGTGGAAAAAAAACCCCATTATTCACAGAGGATCGTGATAAGTGACGTTGTGTTTGGGCAATTCTCTTATCATCCATCTGATCTGAAGCTTCCGTTCTTCATTTTTTACCCAAACTGTCAAATCTTATCTCCAAAAAGAAAAGGCTTGACAAAAAAGAACTATGAATAAATAAAAGCGTTTTTCTTTTTCTTAATGTAACAATTTCCTTATTATAAATCTTGAATCATTTCTTTTTAATTTTTAAAATTTAAAAACAACAAAGATATTACTTAATCAAAAGAACAATAATTGAATACAATCATATAAATTAATTTTTTTGAGTATGTTGTGTATTTAATTTTCAGGTCATGTTCTGTAAATAACAATCTTTAACGGGGCCTGATGTCCGCGTGACTAGCTCTCTGGCGCTCGGTACCACATGGTTCGATTCCCAGCGGTGTCCTGGATGATTGTAGGGGTTCTAATCCACTTTAAACCATAGGCCCTGATCTCATATGCCTGTGGAGCATCACGGAGCCCAGTCAGACTTCTCACCAACATCATTCCCATACAAGGGTCAACTCGGCTCTAGATACAGAGGAGTGGTGTGGTGTAGTAGCAGTAGTCCTAGTAGACCTGGACTTACGGTTTCAAGTGAATTCCCATCTACTACAAACATCCATGGCACCGCCGGGACTCGAACACATAACCTGTGTCACTAAGCGCTAGTCACTCGGTCATCAGGCTCCTAATTAAAATTACGTAATTGAAAATGTCTAAAATGCCTAATACGAAATATATTTTAATAACAAAATTTAAAATTGAATTTTTATGGCAATTAAAAATCCACTAAGCTGAAAAATATGACTTTGTATAACTTTATTTATCTTAAGTAATAATGAGGCGGCCTGACTGATAATTGGCTAGATGGCCATTGATACCAAAGGCTCCAAATTTGAATCCCTGCGTTGGCATGGATATTTGTGAGTGGTTTGGAATCCACACTAAATTGTATGTCCTGGTCTAGTTTGTGTAAAGTGAGTAAAAAAATGACCATAGAGAGACAATCAAACACATTTTTATTTAATATGAAACTTCTAAGATGCACTTCTTCAAATTGAATATGCTATCTCTAATTTATTTACCCTTTCCGTGTTTTTCATTATAATTTCGTATTTGTATTGCTATAAATTAGAAAGCCAGTCCAATTTTATTTAGTTGAGATTAAATATATCAATTAATACTTGCAATTTTAAACAAATGATTAAAAAACATTATATTTTATCAATCTTTTATTTTAAATTTTTTTTATTTAATAACTGTTTTGGTTTAAAACTATTCAAGAAAAAAAAATCACTTTCATAAACTTAAAAAATAAAAAATAAAAAAAATTGAAAATTTATCTTTTTTTTAATGATATACATTTAATTTACAAAAAAAATCTATTTATAATTAACTTGAGAAAACTTTAAAGTAATTATAAATGAAATCGAAAATAAAGATCCTTTTTTTTCTACAATTCCAGTTGCATTTGCTAAATTGAAAAAACAAAAACATAAAATATCAGTCAAATCAAACGAAGTAAAAAAATGCGGTGGATTTAAAACACACTGTAATCTGTGTCGAAAATTTAATTATGGTTCTATTTGAGTTAACAAAGGATAGTCGCAGAACTTATCATTTTTTTTTTTATGTTGAACGAATTTTTTTAATCCTTACAAAATTCTCATGAATTATTTATCCGCTTTATTGAGCAAATTAGTTTTTCTCTCTCAGGACTTATGTTACAAAAATAATGTACTCTTTTGGTAAAAGCACTTGAAAAAAATGCATTAATTACTTTCGCTTTAGTCTTACTTTTGCTCTTTGACGCGTGTTCGTATCAAAGAAATGGACGGTTTTATTTGTTTTTGGTTTTTATTAAGAATTAGATTATTTTATAATTAGGAATATTAGGATAGTTTAAACTGCAAACATCTTTAAAAATAGTTTTGAATCATGAATAGAATGTTATCTTACAAATTAAATTGATAAACATGACTGATCTAAAAAAAAATTATTTTGAATGTTATTTTTATTTTAAAATTAAAAACGTATTATTCCGTAAACGTAATATTTTGAACACATTTAATTCTTTTTTCAAAAGCATATTTTTGTAAGTATACTGATTTTATCTAAAAAACAATTATAGTGTCTTTAAAATAAAAGAACTAATGTATATTACTATAACATTGCTTTAAAATATCAACATATCAATTATTGCTTTTAAGTATATATAGATATATATATCTATATATATATACATATATATATATATATAATAAATTACAATGAAGATGAGCATATCCCTACATGTCACAGGTTTCTGTTTCGAGTACAGGATGTTTGCAGTGGTTAGGAATCCTCTTTAAACCGTAGGTCCCTGTCTAATATATGACTGTAGAGAGTTGGGCTTAAGCCTACCCCGTAAAAATAAGAAGACATCACCTGTCTCGAGACCTGCCAGTAGGCAGACGGCCTTGTCCAACCATGGGGCTGTTGCGTCAATGAAAAATGATTATATGTATATATATATATATATATATATATATTTATTATCAGTTAAAAGAAATACACTAATTCTTATCATCCCTCAATATATATAAATATAATTACATTTAATATATATATATATATATATATAAACTATACATAATATTAAGTGCTCGGTACCACAGGTTTCGGGTTCGAGTCCCGGCAGTGCCATGGGTGTTTGCAGTGGTTCAAAATCCACTTTAAACCGTAGCTTCCGGTCCTAATGGGATTGTAGAGCGTTGTGGGGGCATTGTTACTCCGCGTCCGTATCTTTAAGTTACACGCGACCCCTGGATAATGCAAAGTCAGTAACGTCTGTGCAGCCCTTATAGGCATCCAAAGACGTCTATGTCTGTTTGCCAGCTGCATTGGAAAAAATATACAACTATATATAATTACTTCTACATTAATAAAATCTTTATTAGGGAAAAAAATATAATGTAAAAATTATTTGAAGTAATCATTTAATTGTTTTAGCCTAAGCTACACTGTCAGCCATTTTGAATGATAAAGCCAGGAAGACTATCCGTGCAACGGAACAATGCGTCTTTATTAATATCAATTGCCTGATTTCTGTAGTGAAACTCGTACATTTCTCTTTCCAGTTGGTAAGGCGAGGAATCTTATCTCAATTTTGGACCCATGCCATGATAAGTAGGCATTCAAAATCATTGTTCCTCTAAAAGCCGTGAAACACTGTAATGGTAAAGAAAGATTTTTAAACAATCGAACGCTAAAATGGGGATGCACTTCTGAAATTTAGAACATTTATCTGATGTAGCATCATAATTTTTGTGGCATTAAGAGCTTTCCTTGGGGATAAACTGGAGAGAAATGGATAGTTTTAATGGAATGATACTCACCATGTGTTAAAAAGCAGGAAAAACCTCTCTCTTTGCAACACAAGTATGTTTATGTTTAGATGAATTATCGAGAGCATTTACATCACAATGTGATTTCGGTATCTGAAAAAAACGCTTTGTTTCAGCCTTTTTGAGAGATAATAGGCCATTTAGATTTTATAATTTAACACTGAATAATTTAGGACGTTTTGAAAGGAATAAAATTTTAAGACGGTTTTTTCTCAAAGTACAATTTTTCTTTGATGAAATCTATAAATTATATTGATTTGCTTATTTTTTTTTCTAATAGAGCAAAATTAATTTATACTTTCAGAATGTTTTGATAAATAAACATTAGTTAAGTAAATGGAAGCAGTTCTATTTGATGGCAGATTGTGGAACAGTTGTGATAGGTTTCGCAAGCCTCAAGAATATTTTAGTATGGGGATTTATACTACTGGCCATTAAAAGTGTTACACCAAGAAGAAATGTAGGTATCAAACTGATACTTACTGGACAAATGTATCATACTAGAAATAACAAGTGATTAAAATTTCAAGAAATTTGGGTGCATAGATCCTGAAAAATCAGTACCCGTAACAACCACCTCTGGCAGTAATAATATCACTTATACTCCTGGCCATTGAGTCAAACAGAGATTGAACGGCATGTACACAGGTACATATTCCCATGCAGCTTCAACACGACGCCACAGCTCATCAACAGTAGTGACTGGCGTAAGGTGACTAGACTGTCGCTCGGCAACCATGGACCAGACGCTTTCTATTCGCGAGAGACCTGGTAAACGTGCAGGCCAAGGCAACAGCCAAACATTTAAAGTGTCAAGGAAGATCCGTACAATACCGGCAACATGCTGTCGTGCATTATCCTGCTGAAACGTAGGGCTTCGGAGGGCACGAATAAAGGGTAGAGCCACAGGTCGTAACACACCAGAAATGTAACGTGCACAATTCAAATTTCTGTCAATGCGAACAAGAGACGACCGAGACGTACATTCAATAGAACCCCATGCCCACCCGCCAGTATACCGCCTCGGGGCCAGTATGACGATGGCGAATGCATGCTGCCAATGTGCGTTCACCACGATATCGCCAAACACGGATGCGGCCAGCTTGATGCTGTAAACAGAGCCTGGATACATATGAAAAAATGACGTCTCGCCATTCGTGAGCCCAGGTGGGTAGTTGATCACACCATTGAAGACGCTCCTACCTGTGATGCAGCATCAAGGGTAGCTGCAGCCATGGTTTCCGAGCTGAGAGTCCATGCTGCTGCAAACGCCATCGAACTGTTCGTGCAGACACTTGTTGTTTTGCAAACGAACCCAGTTCTTGACTCAAAGTTCTTGAAGGGGCTGCACGATCCATTAACGCCTTCCGGATAACATGCCTGTCTTCTCGGCTGCTAGTGCTAGGGAGCCGTTGAGATCCGGGTCGGATGCACTATGTTGTATCTCTTTCTTCTCGGTGGACGCACTCTATTTTATTACTACACTATGGACTCAACAGCGGACACATATCTCAGTGTCTAAACCACCCCTCATACCACTTCTAGCTTTATGTTAATCGGAATATTTCTTCATATTGTAATTATATAAAGTTCATCTTTTTCTATTTTCACGTCACTTTAAAAAATTCTATATCCATCATTACGATGTTTACTAAGCTTACAATAACAAATGGGAGACATGAAAATGATACATCCACCTTATATAAATTCTTCAAACGATTATAGAGTTTCTCGAATAAATAAATCCAAACGCCAGCGTCTCTTCATTGGGCACAAATATTATTTTAAAGGCAAATCGAATAATAGTATAAGCAAATAAAACCTTCAAAATTAAAAACATGAACAAATATTAAAAATGAATGCAAGACTTTAATAATCATTTAAAAACATTGGCTAAACTTTGAAATATTGCAATGGTCCTACCTTATATAAATTCTTCAAACAATTAGAAAGTTTCTCGAATAAAGAATTCAAAAAGGTCAGAATATGTTAATTGAACACAAATATTATTTTTTAAAAAAAAATTTGAATAATAGCATCGGCAAATAAAACATTAAAAAAAAAATATGAACGAGTATCAAAAACAAATGATTTCAATAATCATCTAACACCAGTGGTTAAAACACAGTAAAATGTATCCTACTGAAAGTTTCGTTTATAATGATGGCGTGGGCGAATATACGTATTTACATGTTTAGATTCAATGGACTACGTTCAGTACATGATAAAAAAAACTCATTAATTTCTGTTTTTTTATAAGCCACCCGTACAACATGCATGTCCTTAGACGAATATAAATTTTGCTAATTATTTCTTTAATAATTTATAAAAGAATTTTTGTTATCATTTTTAAATGATTGGTTTAATGCAACTCCATAATTTTTTAATGTTGGAAAATGAATATTTTTTGTGAGTATTCTTTGGATTTAATTAGTATTTATTTTTGTATTCATTTCGGCTAACTGATCTACCAAATAATTAATTAGAAACATATTAGTTGAGAAAAATTCAACATAAATATGAATTTAATTCGTAAATGTTGCTGAGTTACAAAAAAAGTTATTAAAATTTTTTTTATCAAAGAGTGTATTCATTCTTTCATAAAATTTGCTTACTAAATTAATTGAAACTCATTTAAATAAATAAGGATTTTCATTTTTTTCTTCTGTAGAACTCCATTAAAAACAATCATTTTATTTACACTCTTGTCCATAAATTAAGGATAATGAAGTTCAGGGAAAGAAAGAGTCAGAAGAAAAACAAATTTGACTTATCTGTAAAGTCTATTTATTAAACAAAAGGTAAAGAGCAAAAAAGATGCTATATGTTTGACATAATTAATAAAAATTGCTATTTTTACTCCCTGGAGCAAATTTAAAAAAAAAACCTATTTACAAATAACAGTATAACATGGTATACATCATTATTACCAGTATGATGGTTAATATGGAGTATGTCTCCCGGACGATGCAAAACAGGCATTACAACGCCTAGGCATGCTGAGTATCAAATTATCAATCTGATCTTGGGGAATATTACACCACTCATCAAGCAATGCCTTCCGAAGTTTCGGTTGGCAGGTGGGTGGGGGTTGACGGGCTGCAATTCGTCGGCCAAACATATCCCACACATCTTCTATTGGATTCAAGTCCGGTGAGTATGCTGGCCAATTAATACGGGTGATATCCTCCAATTGAAGGCATTCGTCTACAATGTTTGCATGGTGAGGATAGGCGTTGTCATCCATAAACCGAAATTCAGCACCCATGGCGCCCCAAAACAAACGTACATGTTGTTCCTGAATGACATCCCGATAGATGTGGCCTGTCATTGTTACACTCTGAACCTGCAGGTCAGTTCTGGAACCAAGAATAATTCCTCCCCAAACGAGCCATCCTGCACCACCCTAACGGTGCCGTTCAATGCTGTTCTCTTGGTGGTAACGGGTACCTGGCGCTCTCCATATGAAAGTCCGGCGAGAATCAGACTGCAAACTAAACCTGGACTCGTCGGAAAACATTACACAAGACAACTGTTGCGGTATCCACAATGCATGCTCTCTACTCCAGGTTAATCGCCGGCGACAGTTAGTTGCGGTAAGTGGAACACATCTGACAGGCCTACGAGCATATAGACCAATGTGCCCTATGCGTCTGTACACGGTCTGCCTTGAAACTGTCGTACCGGTAGCTGAAGAGAGCTGACGAGTTACAACGCCTCTTTCGGCGTTGTAATTCGGGGGCGACCTGTGCTGTAACATCTACTCACATTACCATCATCTTGGAATCGTTGCCAAAGCCTGGAGATGACACTCTGGGCGATTCCAAGTTCCTCGGATACTTCCAGCTGGGTACGTCCAGATTCCAGTCGTCCAATAATTCTGCCACGTAAAAAATCATCCAAATGCTTCCTTTGTGCCATAACTAAGCGGTTATTGCACTGAAAGGCTTTTAAAGCGCTTATGAACAATTTTACTTCTCTGCATCATTCCTTATATACCCCTCTCTTACACTCTCGTCATTGTGACGTATTATCCGCGCCATCTGGTCGTTTCCTGTAATTTGCATATTCTTCTTAAAGATGTGTGTGATGATTCTACAGGTGAAATTTTTATTTTAGAGTTAACGTTCTGTGTGATTCCTAATTATCCTTAATTTATGGACATGAGTGTAGTTTATTCAATTCCTTTTTATTTAGCAACGGTTGTAATGTAATAAGAGTGATGAAGTAATCAGCACTGTTGAGTAACTTAAACACAGTGGCCCTAAAAAACGGAATTAATTGAAAAAACACGAAATTAATTGAAAAGCATTTAACTAAATAATGATTTTCAATTTTTGTCTATGAATCTCTATTAAAAACAATCAATTTATTTAGTTCCTTCAATTCATTTTCATTTACAAACATTGTAATATAATTAGAATGATGAAATTACAAGTTCAGCACTCTCAGGTAGGTTCAACACAGTGAGCCTACTCTGTTTGAGAGCAAAGCCAGGAAGAATTAGGCCACCTACAGACCTACTCAATTGATAGCGCGTGATAATTTAAAGGGACTCTGAATTCCGGAGATAGCTACATCCGTGGACCTGGGAATAATTAAAGACCGATGCAGCGTCGATTTGTGCTGTTGGTGGAGTCATTGATTGCGAATCTGGGGACATGCCGAGAGATTCATTCTCCCTCAGGTAGGGGAACACAGTGTTAAATGGGCACTCCACCTTACTCGGACAAGGAGCCTTTAGTACGTGTGGCGAAATTCGCGAGTAATTTGCGAGGAGGTATTTGTGTAATTCAATGTAATCTCTCACATATTATCCCTGCTCTCGATGCGAAATTGCACGTATTACAACGGAACTAGACATGATATCCTTCCTCCATTGGTAAAATAACATGTATAAACAGTTGTCTAATAAAATATGTAGATTATTTATTGATTATTGAATATCGTTATCTAAACACTGATAATATGGCACATGGACGTGGTGTAATTTTATAGTAAAAGCCATACATTTGGAGAGATGTATTTGGTGTTGTTGTCGATTAATGTATGAGTTCTATAAAGTTATTTTTTTTATTTAATTAATTTTTTTTCGTAAATTTATTTTGATACTTTTTTTTCGTTTCTATCACTAAAAACAATACGGATTTAGTACTAGTAGCGCCATCTGTGTGTCCGCCTACGAACCTTTCAGCCCACCTGTAACATGAAAAAGTGATTTTATTTCGAAGAATTTTTCAGGAAAAAATATTAAATGTAAAGCAGTTTCCATAATTATTCTTATCTCGTGACGTATTTATTTTTTTTTTAAATTTGCGTTAATACATTTCCGTTTTAGTCTTTTCTGATGACATACAAAAAAATTGAGATATTTTGTAGAATTTTCAAAAAAAAAATTATTAAATAGAATGGAAGTTTTCAAATTTATTCCTATATATGACAAATTGTGTTTCTTAAATTTATATAGGTTCTTCTCTTCCTTTCTGCATCTATTCTAATGTTACATAGGAAAAATTTGAGATTTCTTTTGTAGAATTTTTGTCAGGCTTATATTTTAAATCTTAAGGAGTTTTCCAAAATTTTTTCTTTTGATGTGACACTGTTTTTTTCTTTTGTTTAATACTTCTATTCTGCATTAATCTATTCTTATGTTATGCACGAAAATTTAGAGATTTTTTTGTTGAATATCTTCCGACAATATTAAATAGAATGGATAATTTTTTCACTTGAAAACTAACAAACATTTTTTTCTTAAATTTACGTTAATATATTTCTCTATTTTTATCTTAAAAATATTGTCTTTCGTAAATTGTTTTCCTGTCTGTCGTAGAATTTTTTTATACAAAAACGTTTTAACAATATAGAGTTTTCTAAATTAATATTATCATTTAACAAGCTGTTACTCTGAAGTTTATAATAGCGCTTTATAAAAGTACAATATTTAATTGTAATTTAACAATAATTTATAAAAATTCAATATATACCATATGCAATATATAATATAAGAAAAAAGTAATGGGATTTAAAAACAGTGGGCGTATAATAGTGGACAAATTATTTCTCAATGAGTCAAAAAGATAAATCATTACTTTTCAAAATTCGATTGAAAACCCACAATGAGCGGCAAAATCAGCACACTTCTTCTCAAATAAATTATTTGAATTGCATTAAAATTTTATTTTAAAGGAATCTATTGGTTTTCAAATTTTTAATTCACAATCTTATATAAGTAATAATAGCCAAAATAATTCTATCAATAATTATATCGCAGAAATTAATGCAATAGTGCAAATCTCATAGACCTTTATATCATAACTCTTTAAAAAAATTAATTTTTCATACGATCATCTCATATATTCAAATATAGATTCAAAAAAAAACAATAAAGTTATACAAAATATAGCAAAATTAATAAATTTCAATTAACTAAGTAATTTAGACTCATGTCCATAAATTAAGGATAATTCAGAATCACGCAGAAATTGAACTCTAAAATAAAAAATTCACCTGTAGAATTACCACACACATCTTGAAGAAGAATATGTAAATTACAGGAAACCACCAGATTTCGTGGATAGTACGTCACAATGACGAGAGTGTAAGAGAGGGGTATATAAGGAATGGTGGCAAAGAAGTAAAATAGTTCACAAGCGCTTTAAAAGCCTTTCAGTGCAATAACAGCATAGTTATGGCACAAAGGAAGCATTTGGATGATTTTTTACGTGGTAGAATTATCGGATGACTGGAATGTGGACGTGCCCAGCTGGAAGTATCCGAGGAACTTGGAATTGCCCAGAGTGTCATCTCCAGGCTTTGGCAACGATTCCAAGATGATGGTAATGTGAGTAGATGTTACAGCACAGGTCGCCCCCGAGTTACAGCGCCGAATGAGGACTGGTATTTAGCAGTTACTGCCAAAAGAAATAGACGGAGCACAGCATCGGACCTGTCTCATCAGTTCTCTTCAGCTACCGGTACGACAGTTTCAAGGCAGACCGTGTACACACGCTTAGGGCACATTGGTCTATATGCTCGTAGGCCTGTCAGATGTGTTCCACTTACCGCAACTCACTGTCGCCTGCGATTAACCTGGAGTAGAGAGCATGCATTGTGGACACCGCAACAGTGGTCTTGTGAGATGTTTTGCTTCGAGTCCAGGTTTAGTTTACAGTCTGATTCTCGCCGGACTTTCATATGGAGAGCGCCAGGTACCCCTTACCACCAAGACAACACCATTGAACGACACCGATACGGTGGTACAGGATGGCTCGTTTGGGGAGGAATTATTCTTCGTTCCAGAACTGACCTGCATGTTCAGAGTGTACCGATGACAGGCCACATCTATCGGGATATCATTCTGGAACAACATGTACGTTTGTTTCGGGGCGCCATGGGTGCTGAATTTCTGTTTATGGATGGCAACGCCCGTCCTCACCGTGCAAACATTGTAGACGAATGCCTTCAATTGGAGGATATCACCCGTATGGATTGGCCAGCGTACTCACCGGACTTGAATTAACCAATAGAGCATGTGTTTTTTGGGTTCTTTTTTGAAATTTTTTGGCCGACGAAATTGAAACGACGACCCGTTTACCTTTTGTTTAACCTTCTGTCCCCTCCCACCTGACAATCGGAACCTGTCAATGTCAATTTTGTGTGTTTTTATGAGTTTTATTTTTATTAATTTTTTACGAGTTTTATGGATTTCCTGGACATCATGTTTAACATCTTGTTATTATATATCGTGTAAACGTTTTTGTGTTCTTCTTTGTATATCAATGTATTTCTTGTCATTGAGCCTTATGTGTTTTTGTCTAATAATATTCAAGTCTCTTGCTTCAACTTATACGCACTTCGAATCTTTGAATCTTAAACAAAGTTTTTTTAAATTTAATTTTGTTTCATTATTTATTTATTAATTTTTTTTAATAGTTTGAATATGTGGCACCTTAAATTATTTGTCTTGCAACACTAAGATGTTTTTTTTAACGAATACTATGATGGAATTTTTTTGTGTAAAATTGCCATGTTTTCCAGATAAGGAAGTTGTTAGGTTCCAGTTTCAATACAGGTGTCTCCTCGCCACAACCGGATTGATTGACGGGAGTGCCTGGGTTTACTCATCGACACGCAAATGTAGACAATTAATATAACGCAGATCTTAAGGAATCAGTGTCATCACTGATGTATGAGTTGTTCTAGGTAATTTGATTATACGTATTAACATTGAGTGCTTACTGTACTGTGGATTGGGCTACGGCAATTTTAAAAAAAAGCAATCCCTCAAAGATGACAATTTTTCCATGCCCTCGAACTCAACGAAAGAGTTTTTTTTTTATTTTTACTTTTGGATTTACGATTTTATTCAGGCATAGGCACAGTAGTGTCTAGTGCAAAATTGTTTTTTAGTATTTAGGTCAAACTCCCAATATTTAGAGTCTTAGAGCCAACACACTGGCTCATTGCTGGCTCAAAAAATGTACAGTAATACAATAATGAAGTAAATACAATAATGAAATGAAAAACGCCTTCATAGAGTACGCAACACAAAAACCCTGAAGTGTCATAGATTCAGACCTTTCAAAATAGAAAGGTCTAATATATGGCACTAATTTTTTTAACTCTTTTAAACTAATTTTTTTTCCATTTTTTATAATTCTTTGCTTCATCAATTCAAATTTAAAAATGTAAAAAATTACGATATTATTCATTTAAAAGTTTTTTATTTTAAATGTAGCAAAACCAAATTGTATACGTTGTCTATACATTTGCAACAATTACACTTTTAACATTTACTTTTTCCGTGTATAACTTCCTTTATCTAAATTTAACTCACCTTTAGCCTATAGCCTGATTTACTTAATAAATATTCATTCCCTTAATTTGTACAAATTTGCTCCTCAAGAGCGTATAAACGCGTTCGTCCAAGCAGACTTTCATCCACTTAGTTTGGCGAGTGCCGGTCAGCCCTGCGCCCTCCTTGGAACTCCACGTCACGTCTGCGAGGGGCTGTTTCACTTCAAAACAGCGCGCCCCTCTGCCTGGGCTCCCTTCGGAATTCATTCTTTCCACGATCGGCGAATGTTTCCACGCGCATTTTCGGTCAACAACCGACTGCAGTTGCAGAAAACCGGAAACTAATTGGCCGCGTGACTGTGACAGAGCAGAACTGCTTTTGATAACACAACAGACAAACACAGTCCTGCGACATGCTTCATTCATTCCGAGCTGCATTAAAATTGCGTTAGGCCGCAATTCCGAAAAGTTACAATTTAAGGCGATACAGTTCACGCTATGTGGAAATTATGTACAGAAACTTTTGTATAACAACTGGAAAATGTGTTTATTTTTAACAACAATGCGGTTATTCATCTGAAATTTAAAAAAAAGTTTTTTAATATACAAAACAAATTTATAGGAAATTCATTAATGAAATTAATATTTCTTATATTAATATATAAAATAAATAAATAAATTTAATTTGTTTGAGAAACGAATAAACTCACACTATTTTGGGAGTAATTTCGAAAAGTTACAATTTTATCTAAGGTGATTCAAGCTATGTGCACTGAAACTTTTGAATAACTAGAACTGGAAAATGTGTTTCATGTTAGCATCCATATCAACATTGTGATTACTCATCAAAAAATTACAACTATTTTTTTACTGTACAAAACAAATTTATATGATATTTATTAATGAAATTAATATTTCGTGCATTAATATATAAATAAATAAACAAATTTAGGTGAGGATGTGTTTAGAGTTATTGCCCCACAATAGAAATATTTTTTTTTAGAAGTTGAATAATTTTTGTAGAGAATAGGATTGAAAAATGGTAATGCAGCAGGAATATGTGTATCACTGATTACTAAATTGTATTTAGGACTTTACAAATTGAATACGCGTCCGCGCGTGATCCGCCCTATAGGTAAATTTAATTTCCTAAATGTGCGCTTGATGTTCAAAAGTGAAACAAAATAAATAAAAAAATGCATTATTTCAGTATGACCTTTTATTCCTAGTAAATATTTAATATAAAGGTAACATTATAAGTTGATACCAAGTTCATTATTACTATTTTTAAACTTTTTGTTTGTGGGACACCTTTGCATTGCTGTCATAACTAACATTACAAGTCCGGAAGCTCAGCCAATACATTTGCAATTTCATCCTCTATTAGAGGCTTGTTGGATTGCATTTTTACTTTTTTTGAAAGACTTGCAGCCTCTTCAGAACTGTCGTCTCTACAACTCATATTGCAAGATATATTTTAATAACTAATAAAGTTATAAATTCGTAGCACGTAACTTTACAACTTGTTTCTAACATTTACTCCACGCCAACACCAGCAGACGCATCTAACATATAGGGCCAAATGAAAGTGAGAATAAATGTGGTTGAACATCTCTTCCAGCACGAATTCGGGGCTGATAATTGTGATATCATCCTCATCCAATACTGGTGCATAATTAGTTTCTTAGAGTTGGCACCATATCACGCGATAGCGCGATATCGGCAACGAAATAGCTAGTTTGTGAAGAATTGTTTAGTAAATAATTTTTCAAAATTTTCTTCCGATAGATAGAAATTTCACACTTAATTTTTTTTATTAGTCCTAAATTTCTGAAGAAAGAATTTCCAATACAAACTCTCTTGTTTACCCACAAAACGTATATTGTGCATAGATAAAATTATGATCATTTCAGAAATGGCAATGAATTTTAAGTAAATTTAAACTATCATATTGAAAACTATTTTAATAAATATGACATATCTAATGTTAATAATATCATATAATAATGATGTCATAATAATGTCAAATAATAATGAGACCACAATAATGTCAATAATAATTCATATAATTACCGATGTCATAATATTGTTATTAAATTGCAAATTTTCCAATACAATATTTTAATACTTGAGAAAAGGATTTATATATATATTAATTTAATTATTTTTAATAATCAAAAATTAAGATCATTATCATTAAATTACTATCATTAAAAATTACCCTACGTCTAACCATACATATACTTATCACATATCCTTTACCTCAATAAAATAAAGAAATCTTTTTTTTTAAACTGAAAACAAAAACATTTGGATTAATAATTGCGTCCAAATCAGATTGACTAAGAACAAAAACAATTCATTTTAAAAAACATTAAAAAAAATATGTTAGAAATGATTGTCACTGTTTTATTTTATTCTTTAGATAATTTAGCTTACTGCTGAATCTCAGAAAACTGAACAAGTTTCTGAAAAGGGAATGTCTAACAAAAAAAAAAAAAAAAAAAAAATTAAGAAGGAATGATTGAAAAAAAAAAAACCTACAGATTTTTTCCAGACACTCAAGACAAATTTAGTTAGGGGGGCAGATTTTTTTTCCTCATCAAATGCACGGAGCTTTCAGCTTGTTAATGAAGTGTAGTAATGAGTTACATGCATGGCCAATTGCACAAAAGGATCATAAAAAAGTCCCGTCAACACATTTTTTTTCATAATTGGATCATTTATCTCATTAGACACACAAAGAACTCAACGAAAACTTATGTCGTGTTATTTGCAATGTTGTACTTAGACATAGCTTAAAGCTATTTGGTTAAAAAAATAATTATCATTGAAAATTTTAATTATTATTTCTTCTTATCCTGCTTAATGAATAAATTTTAATTAAAATGTAAAAGTTGTCATTTTAAAGCCCTCAAAGTACAGTTTTTTCATTAATTTGCTGTTCTCCGTGCAATTAGTATGTAGAGAAAAAAAATGAAAGAACAAATAAGCCATTGACAATTTTTTTTACAAGATTTGTCTGATAATATTTAATTACTGAGAATACACTCGAGAAATAATTTATTTTCTTAACTTTTTCACCTTTTTTTGTTATTTAAATTTTATTTCAACAAATAAATTAGAAATTACTTTATATATTAGATGAAAATTTACGACTAATAACATGATAGTATGCAAAAATTAAAAGAAAATTACAATCTATTCTAAAAAAAGATTTTTATGTTAACTAGTTAAATACTTTATTTACAAATAAGTGCCACTGAAAAAAAATTGCAAACCTGAGTAAGGAACAAAATGCTGATAAAAATTATAAATTTCTTTTTAACAATGTTTTTATGCTGAAAACTAATTAAATAGCAACTTTTAAATAATATTTGAAAAAATTGCAGAAAAAAAAACTGTTAATTTAATCTAAAAATAAGGTCTCATTCTTAACATTAATTTTAAAAATTACTTACAAACTAACTCCTAAGCAGTCAAAAGATCTTTGAATTTATTTTAACCAGAAGTCTGTAAACCAGAATTGCCCCCTGCAGTAAGAAGGATGAAAACCAATTATTAAATAATTTAATTATTAAATAATTGACAAATAAGTACAGATGAAGAAAATTACAAAACTGAGTATTAAACAAAATGTTTAAAGAAAAATTTGAATTTAATCTTAATATTGTTTTTATGCTGAAAAAAAAATTAAAAAAGCAACTTTCAAACAAATATTAGAAAAATGCAGAAAATAAACATTAATTAAATCTAAAAACAAGTTTTCTTCCTTAAAATTAATTAGAAAGTAATTTACAAACATTTAAGGAATTAAAAAAGGTCTTTGAATTTATTTTATCTTATATTTAAGCCATGAATTCCCGCTTGGAAAACGTTTTGATCTTTGATGTCATAGGCTTCAGGTTCGAATTCTGGAGGTGTCATGGATGTTTGTGAGTGATTCAGAATCCACTTTAAACTGTAGGTCCCGATCTGTTTTGGCAAAAGTGTGTACAAAATGACCGTGGAGCGAAGTATCAAATTTTTATGAAATCATGATAGCGTTAATGTACCTTAAACACTTTAATCGGCATTTACATACGAATAAATGCAACGCTGCTCAAAAATTAAATATAATTTGTAAAATCTAAATATCTGATATTTTTTTTTTAAGTTCTGGACTTTTTAATCAATCCATTTTCTGTTTTTACCATGTAAAAAAATCCTTATATCTGCGATTGAAAGGGAAAAGATCGTTAATTATCATTTACATACGAATAAAAGCAATACAGAACACAAACTAAACATAATTTATAATCTATAGATACCTGATCAAAACCCTCCTTTTAATCCTATTCATCCTGTAAGTTAAAACCTCGTGAGTTTCTAATCCTATTCATTTCCCTCATTCCCCGTGTAACAAAATCTTATGTCTACGATTGAAAGGGAATAGTAAAATGGCACCCCGTATGTTTCAAAAAGGATATCATTCAGTGAAACGTCAGCATATTTCCGCAGCACATTTCTTTGAGAAGATGCTTTTAAACTTTTGAAATTTTTAACTGCAATCCGTTACATGAACTCACATGTAACAAAATCTTTCATTTACTTCTTAAAGTTAATAGTAAAATAACACCAGTAAAAATTCAAAAACAAATGTTATCAAGCGAAACGTATACATATTTTAAAAGCACTTTGTTTGGCAGAGATACTTTTAAGCTTCCGGCAATGTTAATTGCAATCCGATTTACACTCAAAATCCAATGAATTCAATTCGTCATTTTACTTTTTAATTCGCACAACATCAACCATTTTATGAGTTAAATTATCAACAAAAATTAAAAAAGGAAATCGTAATGTAGCACTTTAGAGTTTTAGAAGCAAATTGACTTTCTAAGCAAGGGAATTAATGACAATGAATGATCAAAAGTTCTTAAAACACTACTTAAAGGAAACACTTCCGATAATTTAAATCTTGTCACTTTCAGACGATGCCTATTCCTGAATCTAAAAATATGCTTGAATTGTTTAAAATAATCTGATTAAAAGATTTCATGAAAGATAAATGCTAGATTCTGACAACAAACTTTGGCATTTCATTCGGGAATCAGAGGATTTTGTACGCCTAAATTTGCAAAGGAAGTGTGAGAAAGTGATTTCCAATAAAAGGCACAAAAATGAAGAAAAATAATTTTTATTCATATATTCATACATTCTACATACAGATTTAATTTGTTGTGATCATCCTAATCTGATTTTCTTCTTTTCCGGAGCTCTTATCAAAATATTTTGCAAATCCCCGCCCCACCCCTTCTTTTTTAACAATGATAGTGAAAGGTTTTCAAAAAAACCAAAAAATCAAAATACCTTTTTAACAATGAGAGTAAAATTTTTTTTTAAATATATAAATCAAAATCCCCTTTTAACAAAGGCAGTGACGATTTTTCAAAAAATCAACAAATCAAAATCCCTTTTTGACAATGAGAGTAAAAAATTTACAAAATATCTTGCAATTTCAGAAAATTCGTCAATGTAAAAGTATGTTAAAAGTAATTCCCCTTTAAAAATAAGTAAAACTACTTCCTCAATTAGAGAGTGAATAGTTGCGAATACATGTGATTTATTTTGTATAGTTCCTGACCCTTTCTTGGCAAGTTTAAGGCTTTCATCTATGTGATTTCCAAGACAATTGATTAAAATTAAACATTTTATACTTAGATTTCTTTTACATATTCAAATTTCTCATGATTATGAATAAACAAACGATTTAGAAGTAGGTTCAATTTGAACTCGAAGTAATTTTTTCAAAATTTTTCTTATATGAAATAAAAATATGTATCCATTTTTATATGAAATAAAAATATGTATAAATTTTTATATGAAATAAAAATATGTATCCATTTTTACGTGAAATAAAAATATGTATCCATTTTTAAAATATAAAACAATCATCAAGTATGTCTTCACTCTTTAAAAGTAACCGACTACCTTCAGAGCAAAAATTTGTAAATTATGTTTACTCGTAATCTTTTTTCATGTGGTTTTGGTTACAAAACTTTGGCAAGCAAGAAAATTTATATACATGAATATATTCTCTTAAAACTTGGGAAAACAGACAACAAAATGTATTTCTAGACTCTATGAAAACACTCCTAACCAAAGAATGTGTAAAACTGATGGCCGAGAGGCTGGCTCTTATTATCATAGGTTTCTCTTTCTAGTCTCGCCGGTGCCATTGATGGTTGTAGTGGTTCAGAATTCACTTTAAACCGTAGGTCCCGTTCTAATAGGATCATAGAGCGTTATTGAGGTAGTATTACTCGTGTCCGTAGCCTATCCTCAAGCTATACGTGTCCCCTAGGTAGTGTTAAATTAGTAACAGCGGTGCAGCCTTTGCTTATGTCATAAATATTAACTGCTCCAGTAATTCTCCAGTAATATTTATTATTAGTGTCTCTGTAAATTTCCAGTTGCATTAGAACAACAAAATTTGGAAAAAACAAACAAAAATGTGTGTTTCTAGACTTTACGTAAACACTCTTAACCAAAGAATGATATTTAGTATATTCTATTTACTTGCATAAATGATGAAATATATGCAATAATTTCTCATTGAATTCAAATATTGATAATAATTCAAAGCATAGCTGAGTTATAAAAGGGATGCAATCCAAAATGATGATGATACAAAGGATCCATTTAGAGGAAAAAAAAGTAATGTTTTGAACATAAATGTCAAAAACTCCCCTTTCATTGAATATGTCTGAAACCTTTTAGTTCAATGCATACAAAACTCCATTCAAAATATACAGTTAAAATATCAATAGATTATAAAAATTATTATCGTATGGCTGTGCAGCAATACATGCAGCTTATTCAGTAATTCAATTGAAAAGTTTTAAATACTCCAAATAGCTCGTGATTAAGTAGCTGTTTCAAGACGTCTAGTGACTATAGAAACAAACTCAACACTATTTTCGAAAGCTAAAGGCCTGATATTTAAAATAAAACAGTAAAATATTCTATTTTTATTATAAAAATTGTAATTTGAATGTGATCGGTTGAATATGATTCCTTAGTCTTCATTCATGTGGTTTTTTGTTAAAAATATTAGGTCTGAATATTATAAAAACTGCTTTTTATTGAATAAAATAAGAAATCGGGATAAAACTATTTTATGGAGAAAATTGTTTATATTAGTTAGTTGTTTGTTCTAGAAATAGTTTCAAATAATTTTTTTTCACTTTCTTGCTAAAGATTTGGATTGATTTATGAGGCAAAGATTCAAAGCAAAAACTGCAGGAATTATCTTTTTATTATTCATAGTATTTTTAAGAAACACATATTTTGAAGAAACTAAATTTTCATTTCTCTTTATTAACACTTTTAACTTTAGCTCGCATATTACATCGACTACTTTTATCTACTTAGTTTTAATTTTAATTTCGTTACTATGAAACAAATTGTTCATTTGAAACTACGTAAATTAAAATAAAAACATGTAGTGAAAACATTTTTGGTTAGAAAGTGAAGTATAAATAAATTATTATATAATGATAATTAAATATATACTTGAGTAATGGAATTAGATCTCACATGTGTGATAATTAAAACTTTAGGAATAGCTTTTTAATAACCGAAATATTTTAATGTTTCATGCATATTTGAAGAAATTTTAATACAATTATTAATGCTGAATATAAAATATAAGAAGAATGCTTAATATAGACGAATATAATGGAAGAACACTTAATATAAAATATATTTTAATAACAAAAATAAGATTGAAGTTTTATGACAACTAAAAATGTATTACTAAGTTGTAAAATATGGATTTGAATAACTTTATTTATCATAAATAATGACGAGTCGGATTGATGGCTAATTGGTCAGCGCTGTAACCTTTGATACCAGAGGCTTCAGATTCGAATCCTGGTGGTGGGATAGATGCTTGGGAGCGGATCGGAAACCGCGTTAAACTGCAGGGTTAATGTGGGCAAAAAAACACACCGTAGAGCGAGAAACCAAATCAAAATAAATAATCATTAAATTATAATTTAATAAGAAGCGTCCAAGATGCACCGTTTTCAAATTGCAATGTACTGTCTCTAATTTATTTACCTTTGCTGTATTTCTCATACCAATTCCGTATTTGTATTGTTATAAATTAGAAACAAAGTCCAGTTTTATTCACTTGAGATTAAATATATCAATTAAAAATTTAAAATATTGTAAACTTAAAAATAAATCATAATAAAAATATTCATATTTAATACTTTACATTTACATCTTTTATTTAAATATATTTTATTTAATAAATGTTATGGTCTAAAACTATCCAAGAAAAAAATAGTCACTTTTATAAATTTAAAAAAAAATTGCGAATGTATCTTTTTTTAACGATATACATTTAATTTACAAAAATAATCTATTTATAATTAACTTGGGAAACCTTTAAAGTAATTATAAATTAATTTGAAAACAAAGATCTTTTTTTTTCTACAATTCCAGTTGCATTTGCTAAATTGAAAAAACAAAAACATAAAATATCAGTAAAATCAAACGAAGTAAAAAAAATGCGGTGGATTTAAAACACACTGTAATCTCTGTCGAAAATTTAATTATGGTTCTATTTGAATTAACAAGGGGTAGTCGCAGAACGAATCATTTTTTTTTTATGCTGAACGAATTCTTTTAAGCCTTACAAAATTCTCATGAATTATTTATCCGGTTTATTGAGCAAATTACGTTTTCTCTCTCAGGACTTATGTTACAAAAATTATGTACTCTTTTGGTAAAAGCACTTGAAAAAAATGCATTAATTACTTTCGCTTTAGTCTTACTTTTGCTCTTTGACGCGTGTTCGTATCAAAGAAATGGACGGTTTTATTTGTTTTTGGTTTTTATTAAGTATTAGATCATTTTATAATTAGGAATATTAGGATAGTTTAAACTGCAAACATCTGAAAAAATAATTTTGGTTATCTTATAAATAATTATAACTCATCTAAAAAAAATTAATTTTAATGTTATTTTTATTTTAAAATTAAAGACGTTTTATTCCTAAATGTTGAACATATTTAATTCTTCTTTCAAAAGCATATTTTTATAAGTATATTGATTTTATCTAAAAAACAATCACAGTGTCTTTATAATAAAAGAACTAATGATTATTACTATAACATTGCTTTAAAGTATCAACATATCAATTATTGCTTTTAAGTATATATATATATATATATATAATAAAAACTAATATGAAGATGAGCATATTCATGTCACAGGTTTCTGTTTCGTGTACTGGATGTTTGTGGTGGTTAGGAATTCTCTTTAAACCGCAGGTCCCTGTCTAATCTGACTGTAGATAGTTGGGCTTAAGCTTACCCCGTAAAAATAAAGAAGACATCACCTGTCTCTAAATCTGCCAGTAGGCAGACGGCCCCTTGTCCCAACATGGGGCTGTTACTTGTGAAAAGAATACGCTACGTTCTCTCCATAGAGCTGTAATAAAGTAGAGTACGCCCACCTATCCTAAAGGAACAGAAATAGAATAGTTAGTAATACGAAAGTTACATTTATTAACAGCTAAAATAATACACCAATTCTTACCATCCCTTAATATATATATATATATATATAAATATAATATATATATATATATATGTTAGGAAATTTTAGCTGTGCATTTTAAAAATATTTTAAGATCGAAATAGAGGCGTTTGATGTTCTTTTTTATAATCTAAATGAATGAAATCTTTATTAGGGAAAATAACAGAATGTAAAATTTATTTCAAGTAATCGTTTAATTTTTTTACGCTAAGCTACACAGTCAGCCATTTTGAATGATAAAGCCAGAAAGACTATCCGTGCAACGGAACAATGCATCTTTATTAACATCAATTCCACGATTTCTGCAGTGAAACTCGTACATTTCTCTTTCCAGTTGGTAAAGCGAAGAATCTTATCTCAATTTTGGACCCCTGCCATGATAAGTAGGCATTCAGAATCAGTGTTCCACTAAAAGCTGTGAAACTGTGGAACACTAAAGAACGAAAAATTTTTAAACAATCGAAAGCTAAAATGATATGCACTTCTGTAATTTAGAACTTTTATCTGATGTAGCATCATAATTTTTGTGGCATTAAGAGCTTTCCTTGGTGCTAAACTGGAGATAAATGGATATTTTTAATGGAATGATATTCACCATGTGTTAAAAAGCAGGAAAACCTGTCTCTTTGCAACGGAAGTATGTTTATGTTTAGATGAATTATCGGGAACATTTACATCAGAATGTGATTTCGGTATCTGGAAAAAAAACGCTTTGTTTGATCCTCTTTAAGAGATAATAGGCCATTTATATTTCATGATTTAACACTGAATAATTTAAGACGATTTGGAAGGAATAAAATTTTAAGACAGGTTTTTTTCAAAGTACAATTCTTCTTTGATGAAATCCATAAAATACTAGAAGACCCGGCC
>BPLQ01005800.1:0-16686 GCA_021605075.1 Caerostris darwini | reverse complement strand
ACTGTTAATGAAATTTCTTTCTATTCATTATTTATATTTCAACCAATTGCTGTTTTGTTTATAATTAGCCTGAAATGCACTTTACATTTACTTTTATTTCAAATACTTTTAATAAGATTTCCAAATAAAAAAATTATGTAAATATATGTATTTAAATTTAATTCTGTAAAAAATTCCTGTTTTATTTTTCATCATTTTCAGTCAACACAATTATTTCTTTCAAAATCAATGTCATATGTATTGTAATTAATTTATTTGCCTCGATTAATTGTTTTATTTGAGGCTCATTGAGTCATTGTTTTGCACTTTGATCTTTTTTCAAATGATTTTTTTATTATCAATATAAGTACATTTTGTCATTATTTTCAGGATAATTTTCATAATTTTAATTAAAATTTTAAAGGAAGTTATATTATTATTTTACAGTGTGGTCCCCCATTCATGTCATATGGTTTAGAATTTTTAGTTATCAAAATTAAAGGACAAAGTTTCATGCTTCATCAAATAAGAAAATTGGTGGGATTGAGTATTGCTTTAATAAGGAATTTGACAGATACTAGCATTTTAAAGAAAGTCTGGAGTAAAGAAAGAGTAAGTTTTCTAATATGCTATTTCTATTTTACTTTTATTAATTAATTTCAACATAAAATGTAAGATTTTTTGTTATGTATATACATATATGTATATATCACAAAACTTTTAATCTTCTGGTGCATAGTTGTTTTTAATTAAAATTGGGCGATTCTAACATTTATTATTGTACATTGAGTTCTAAGTGAAACTGGATATTCAATATGAATGTTCAATTTTTTTTTTTTTTTTTTAATACTTCTAAATTAAAAAATTTATACAGGAATAAATTTTACTAAGACATATGAAACATATTTCAAAATTTATTCTAAAATTGCTGTTTACCTTAAGAAACATCACTTCCAAATAATTAAGAACAATGAGACATTTTCATTTGTTTTATTTGAAAGATTTTTATAACTATTCATTTTTTTTATTATTATTTAATGCTAATATTTATTTATGTTGAAAGGAGGGGGACTCTCTGGGGAAGTTCAAAAACGTTTTTGCTTAAATATTTGATTATTTTATTAGCAATTGATTACGATTATGATAATCCTTAGACTTAACATTTATAGATGATTTATTTCAATACTTCATTCCAATGGGTTTTAATGTCTATTTAATGAGGGGTTTTTTTTTTTTTTTTTTTTTTTTTTTTTTTGTCTCTTTATATTGTAAACTGTAGTTTTATAACTTTCTTTTAAATATGTTTTAATTTTATAATATTTAAATATTTTTAAATAAAATTAGTAAAATCTGTTTTTTTTTACTATATAGTGCCAATATAGCACATATATTGCATTTCTTTGAGCATTGCAGCACCCATATGTGTATAACAATTATTTTATTTATATATATATATTATATTTTTTTTTATATTTTTGTTGTACTTATTTGTTAAATTAATAGATTTTTAGGGTTTTAAATGTATAATTTTCTTATAAGATTATGCATATTGATTATTGTAAATTGTATAAAAGTAAATCAGCTACAAAAAGCATCATTTCATGGTAATCTTCACTTATTTTGTATTAGTTTTTATTAATGTCCTGAAAGTTTTTAAAAATATTTTAAAATGCAATTTTAATTTATATTACATAAATTATTTTAATTTGTGAAATTTTTTTTTTTTTTTTAATGTCTACTTTGAATGATTTTTTCAATAATTAAATTTTTTCATATTTTAGTAATATTCATATACTCAAATGTTACTAAACATATTGCCAATCTGAAGCTAGGATAGTTTTGTGGGAAATTTTTATACTATAGTATCATGTGTACAGATGAGGGTGGTAGTGTTTTTAAATTTTCAATCAATTTCCTTTAGAAATCTCCAAATTGAAGTATATGCTGTTGCAATATATCATATTTTTCAAATTTTGTTTGATATGATGTTCATTATATCTAAAAGTCACTCATTTGACTCTTTATTTTCTACTAATCAAAAATTATAGATTTTATTCTTGAGATCATGCTATTAATAGCTCCAGCTACCTAAGTTCTATAATTTCTTGTCATTGAATTATACAGTGAATAGTATGTTTTTGAAAAACATAAACTTGCAAACCTTATCTCTTTCTTCATGGTTTTCTAGCACAATTTATAATCCATTCTATATTTGATAATTTTTCCTTAAATTAAAAACCAAATAGAAAAGGTATAAAATGGGGTACGTTCTAAAAGGAAAAAATGTAGCAATTTATAGATGATGTGGAGATTTCTAAAATTGATTATAATCTGTTTAATATTATGATATATTGATTTTATACAGATTTAAACCTTCGATTATCAACCTTATGTTTTGAATTTTAAATAGAATTGGAGTCTCTTAGTTTTCTCTTTTCCGACCACAAAATATTTTTTAGATTGTTTTTAATGATTATTTTCTAGTATGATTATATTAATTTTAGTTTACTTGTGCTTTTTACTTTATTTCTTCACAATTATTTCATTTTTCAAAACAAATTATCTCTTTTTCCCATTGGATTATGAGTATGTCATTGCATAGTATGCCTTTAATGTTAAATAATTTGGTGCATTCATTTAATTTTGTCTGACAACTTTAAAGTACAGTACTATATTTTTCTTGCACAATAAATGAGCCAAACATATCAATCAACATTTTAAATTTTACTATATAAAGGAAAAATATTGGGGGAGTTTATAATTATGACGAGTTTATTAGAAAGTTAAGAAGGAGGCAAAATATGATGGTCTATATTTAAAGCCTTCTCTCTCATACTTTATAAGTAAATGAACTGTAAATATTATGAATTATACTTTTTAGATGCAAGGATAAATAAATAAGGTTATTAAATGCTTAGCTGTCATACAATCTCACCAGATATTGGATTTTCAAGAAAGTTCTTTTGTTTTTTGCAATGCTTTTAATTGGTGAAAAATGAAATAATTTTCTTGCCAACTTATAGAAAGGTAATTATGATTGAAGTGATAATATGCAAATACAAATTTCTAAAGTGTAAATTTATATTTCAACAAAACAAGCTGATAATTTTTATTCAGAAACATGAGGGAGTAAAATCTAATGAACTTTTTAATTTATACTTAAAAATAAAAATTTCTTTTGGTTGCAAAATTTTAGAAATATCACAAGTTGTTTATGAATTTTTAGTAGAAGACATTTTGTTTGCATTCTTAGTTTCAAATTGTTCATCTATTTGATTTAAATAAAAAATTATGTTTTAAATAAATTTTATAGATGAAAAAGTAATAGTGTCATTAAATAAATACAAATTGCTTAAATGCAACAAAATATGTGTACTTAAGGCTCGTTCCCACCGAGGCGAGAGACGTGAAGATGCAAAAATTTTTGACCCCTTCATGCGAAACGTCAGAAATAACATTACGCATAGTGAAAAACCGCTATTGAAAGTTGGGCTACTCCACGCGGCGAACTGCAAACCGGTTTCAAACCGCGGTGAGGTCAAATTTTGGTCGCTTGCATCTTGTCGCCTTGGTGAGCACGAGCCTTTAGAAATATAAAACAATTTCAAAATGATATGAAAAAAAAAAAGTGAAACTTAAAACATTACTTTTTTTTTGTTGTTGTTTCCTTGTTAACAAAATAAATTTTATTTTATATGAGAATTCTTCATGATATTAATTTACACAACAATATCGAATTGGAATATTTCAATAATTAGAAAAAAAAATGGATTTTCATTAAAATTCATGGGGCATAATTATGCAGAAGTGCTGACAAGCAAATATCTGATATCGTTATTTTAATATTGAATATCAAAATCACTTTTCTTTCTTTCACACTTAGGACTCACCAATTAACTCTGAAGCTGTTTTGGAAATTGGTATTTTGGTGTTGTACATCGGAGTAGTAAATATATTGTTAATATAGGAATGATAAAATCTGATATTCGAATTTAAGTTTAATTTGATATTTTCCCTGGCATAGTCATTTATAAATTTATGTAATTCCTTAAAATATGTTTTTACTTTGCAAGGAGCAGAATTTGACCTCTACTGATGCATTTCTTTAAAAAATGTGCAGGTATAGCAATTGCATAAGTGCTTATTTTAGAGTTCCTTTTATTAATTATCAAATAATAAGCAATTTCTTTTGGAAAGTTTTGTAGTAGACATTAGTTCTTTTACCTTGTATAACATTAGTATAAAATAGTATCTTTACAAGAAATCTATAAGAGTTTGCTCACAGTTTTTATTTAATTATATAGCTTGATTATTTAACATTGAAATCATAATATCTTTTATATGACTGATGCAATGATTTTAATTTATATTGATTGAAATTCATATATCATGTATTTTTTCAGATTGACATACCTAAAGCTCCAGGACTTGGTCTAATGTTGGAAGAATTGCATTATGACTGGTATAATAAGAAATTTGGTACAGATGGCATACATGATCCTCTTACATGGACTGAATATGATGTAATTTATATATAATTTTTATTTGTTTTAAGTCAATCATTTTTTTTAAAAGATTTATTAGAAAAATTAAGTTTTTTTTTTTTTTTTTTTTTTTTTTTTTTAATTTTTTTTTTAGACATCAAGTATTTTATTATCATAAATGGAATTTCTTTACATTAGCATTTAAAGGCTAGTTTATTTTCGTGCAAATCGCTATAATTGTCATTATTTAGTATTGTATGTACTGGAAATAGATAACAAAGAAGAAACTTTGCTTTTAATTCAAATAATATAGTTAAATGCTGCAATGCAAAGGAAATTGTGAGGTGCAATTGAATAAAAAATTTATATAATTATAATGGAAATTAATTGATTTCTCTAAATATTTTACTTTTTGCAGATAACAAACAAGATAGTGATATTTAAAAATAACTAAAAATTATGGATTTTAGTCAGTGTTTAAGTATTAATAGTAATTTTTTTCAAATAAATTCTAAATTTATTTTAGTAAAAGTACATGTTTCAAGACATTGAGTGTTACTGCCCATTGATTATTAGAAATGCATTAAAAACTTGCTTAGCTGTTTCAATTTTTAAATAGCAATCCAATTCAGCATTTATGGAATAAAATCAAATGAAAATCAAAGAGCTAGACTAACTTAATGGTAAATACTTTTGCTAATAAATATTTGCATAATTATTACGTATGTTTTTGTTTTTAACTTTTTATTGTAGTGACTATTAATTTTTTAACCTTTTTTTAATTATTTGTATTTATTAAGTGTTCTTTTATTATAATTTTATAGGATGTCATTGAAACCTTTAAAAAAGAAAAAATCTGTGAAAATATAGCTAAAACTGAAAGAGAAGAAAAATCGTATCCTTTTATTTATGAATCACTAAATGATTAAAAATTTATTAATTTTAATAATAAGGCTTCAACCATTGATTTAAAAGTAATTGTTTTTATTTTATTTTTTTATGTCTTCTTAGCTAACATTCTGTTAGTTAAAAATTTATTTTATGTATCAATAACCTCAAATTTGTGATTGCTATGTGTTAACTATTCAAGAATTTTTCAAAACTTTTGTTCTTCCGTGAAGTTCACTGATCCTTAAAAAAATTAATGAAGTAAAAATAGTCTTTCACTTCATTTTTTCTTAAAACAACTATGTACAGGGATGTAGTTTAACAGTGTTATAGGACTTGATTCTGAAAATAATAATTTTTTGAGTTTTATAATGTTAAAACAAAATTTAGCTACATTTTCACCTGTCAGGCAGTATTTATTTTTTTCTTTTTGTGAGGAGGGGGTTATGTTATATAATTTCAAAAATATGCAGAATTCTTTCATGCAAGAACTTTTGTTGAAATTTGTCATAAGTTGTAGCATCATAACAATACATTTTATGAATTAATTTTAATTCAAATTAATTAACAATTTAATGCGAAAGTTTTAAGATTATTTTTGAATACATTGAGATAATTCCTATACATTTTTATCTGAAAGAAAACTTATTAATAATTTAATAAGTAATTTTAGCTGTATTTAACAAACAAAAAAAAAATTATTACATTTAAAAGTATATTACAACATATATCAGCCTAGTCAATGAAAATACATTTTGTAATTTTCTTTAATTAGTGAAAAAAAAATTTATATTATTGTAAATGAGCAGTAATCTTTATTTTCTTTAAACTTAGATATAAAATGTATTTATTATTTAATCATTTTTTAAACATTAAGGTAAATTTATAACTATTCATCTAACAGTAAGACTAATTTATTGGAATTTAATTTATATGATTGTAATTTTTGCCTGATAAACAATATGTATGAGAGCATCATTTTATTATGTTACACGATCTGAATTGCTTTACACTTTTTATAACTTTTTCTTTTTGTGTCATGTATAATTTTTTGGATATCCATGAGCTAGCAGAGTTTATTATTCAAGTTTTTATTTGTAATAAATCATCAATATCTTTTCAATTCATTATTTATTTATATTTTGTTAATTTTTATTGTATTTTTCTATTGTAATTCTTAACAAACTTCACAGCATGCTACAGTGGTTGGAGACACTACCACATCATAGTTATGATGTTAGAGATGCTGGACCTCCAACAAAGCTTCCACCTAAACAAACTATAATCACAAGTGATAATTCAGAATCTATAAACACAAGTGATAATTCAGAAACTGTAAGCACAAATGATAATTCAGAAGCTGTAAACACAAATGATAATTCAGAAGCATCCGGTGAATCTCCAAAGCTTGATAATTCCAATATTGATTCTTCTAATAATGATGTAAACATTGTAAATAAGTGTAATGATTCTATTCCTTCACAATCAGAGTCAACTTCAATTACTTGTAATAATTCTCAAGAAACTGAAATTAAATGTGAATCTTAAAAAAAAGTGTTTTTGTATATTTTTAATAAGAAAGGATTGATATTTTTCTGAATATAGAAAATGAATCTTAAATAAAAAGTTTTTACTATTTCTACAAGTACTAATATTGATCCACATATATATGTATTGATTATTTGTCTAAAATATCGACACATAATAAAAATATATCCATACAAATATCCTGATCCACATATTAAATTATCTATCTAAACTTTTATCAGAATATGGTTCTTTGAAAGGGATGTTAGATTCTATAGACTCTTCCTCTCTGTCTCTGAAATTTTAGGAAACTAGGAATGGTATACCATTGGATGAAATAACTCACTTTAGGGAAATCAAGGAATCTGGTGTCATCAAACATCCAGTGTTTGGAAATAAAGAGAGATATAAAAACACAAGATAAGCTGGGGATGCCGTATGCAGATAATTGGTTGAAGAATAACAAGAAGGTTAAAAACTTTTACTCGTGATAATTTTTAACCATATAATGGTAACAGTGTAAATATCAATCAATATATATATATATGTTTCAGCATCATCATTAATAAACATGTTAATAAAATTTGTCTTTTTTTCCGGTCTTTAAAACAGAGAATTGCATAAATCAGGCAAGAACAATTTGCTACTATTGACTTTTTACAATGCTGCAGTCATAAGACTATTCAGATTTAGTGAGGAAGTTCTTGTGTTGTTTGAGTACTGTATAGTAATTCAGTATTGAAGAGTGGTGGTCTTTCTCTTTTTGGAAATTGGTCATTGAACACATGACAAAACAGGCTGTTTTAGATATGTGTAGTTAACATCACTTATCCGAATAATTATTCTAATGTAGCAAGATGGTTGAATGAAAGCCTGTAATTGATTCCATTGATTATAAAATGCATTTCTAAGAAAATCAACTTTTAGAAAGTATAACTGATGAAGAATTAGAGCTACAAATTATCACTATTTGCAGCTAACTACAAGGAGATTCAAAACTACTATACCTTCCTACCATAGATCTTCACCTTGCAGCAACTATTAAAAAGCTTGTATACACATCAACTTTGCTCAGATGGCTTCATATATAAGGGTTGCATACAAGATCCAGTATAGTATGTACCTCTTGCATCATGCCAATAAAATTAATAGTTTAATTGGGCTTGCACACATGTTAATTGGAATGCAAGTCACTGAAGATATATATTCTTTATTGGCAAATCCAGATTTTGTTTGCCGAGTTATTTCAAAGGATTGTTGGGCTGTTGTTAACCCAGAATCTGTAATTATCAGCCATATTAATGAAAGAGACACATTAAATAGATCTGGTGTATGTATGTATTCATGTGAGATAGCTGCTCTAAGTTGTATATTGTCCCCAAAAAACATTGTTACTTCTGAATTACATAAAGAAATTCTTGATGCAATTGTTTGTTCTTGTACAGTTGCAGTTGGTAATTTCTTCATTCATATAAGTTAATGGTAATCTTTGAAACTATTATATGTATGAGTTGGCCAGCACGTTTTTCGGGCTTAAAAACTATTTAGCATGTTTGGGATGTTCTAGGAAGACATTGTTACACCTTACCTTGCCTGCAACCTTCAGGGTCTTCGAACTGATGCGATACTACAATGGGCTTTGCTGTTAACTGAATTGTTAAACACAGTCATTTTGAATATGGAGCATTAGTGCTTGTATAACTGTTAGAGATGATCACACTTTTTGTTGAAGCTGATCGTACATTGAACTCAGATATTGCTTTTTGCCTGTTTTCAAGACAAAAAAATTAGCCTTTTTTTTTTTTTTTTTTTTCTTTTATATCTAATTTATGAAGCATTTTGAAAAAATTTCAGTGAATATAAACATTACAATCACAATTTTTTTTATTTTTGGAAACTAGTGTATTAACTACCAAAGTCGATGTTATATAAAAAAAATTTATTATTATTATTATTTACATAGTTTCATTAAAATAACGTTTCTTATTGTCTCTATATAATTCAAAATTTTTCAAATTCTCAGTTGTATATTTTTTAACAACTTAGTAAACAGATTATTAAATGACAATTTATAATACTAAAAAGTAATTATCTGTTTTATTGTTATTTAATTGATTCTAGAACATTTTGTAAGTATTGCATTATCTGATATAAATATTAAACTTTTACTTTGTTAATTTTGACTAAGCATTTCAACTTCTTTTAACATTAAATTTATCAATAATGAGTTAAATTATTCGTTATTATATAATGTTAAAACATTTATGTTAGTGTTAGTTGTATTTGCTGAATGTAGATGGCAGCACAATGATCTTCAACAGAAATAATAGGGTTTCTTTTTTTATAGTTATTCTAGTATTAAAGTTTTTATTTGTTTATATGATTAAATTCATTATATATATATATGAAATTATGTAACGTTACGATTTCTAAAATCTCCGTAAATATGAGATTTTTTTCTGTAGTTTTAATTTGTATATTAAATTCCTCATCTATTTAATATTGTTAAAATGTATGTAAATAGTAATAAGTGCTGTAAAAAAAAGATAAAATTCTAAAAAATGTAATAGAATTATATTAGAGTACTGAGCTTCTTTATAATACTGAAATTTTCATTATTAGTATTTCTTGTAGACATTAAAAAATTTTAATATACAAAAATTACCTCAGGAAGAAAGTATTGTTTGCTGATTAACTATTGCTATAAAAACACTATAATATTGAAAAACTTGTAAAAAAAGAGTTACTATAAGGTCATAGGCTTAATATGTATCCATATATAAATTAAAGTAAGGAAAATTTTAATAAGAATTGTTAACTATCGTAATCGTGTATTACAAATATTTGCAAATTTTTAAATGCATGGGTTATTGTTCCATAAAATAGTAAGTAAATGCTTTCTTAATAAGTTCCGCGAAAGAAAAAAAGTGCAGACTTATTAACTTCTATTCATCAATATTTTTTTTTTTTTTTTATCCAATGTTTTCGAATGACATATTTCGATAAGGAATATCAAAGTACATAATTCAGGTGTAATGTTTTTAACTAATTTTCAAATTTAGATTAGATGGGATTTAATTTAATTTCCTTTAATTTAGTTATGAAATAATCGAAAGGTGAAAATGATTTTTATCATTAACTGAACAAAATAGCGTGTAACTTATTTTATTGCAGAAATTTTCAAATATAATTGTAAATTTAATTCTGCTCTCGTTACATGGGAAATACGAAAATTAAAAATACGAGTAATTTTATTGTTGCTGTCTTGCTTAGAGTTGCTTTGAAAAAAATTCATGTTTTTATTTTGTCATTAAGAAATAACTTTTTAAAGTTATACTTTCATAAAAGTTAAATATTGAGGCTTCTATTTGAGAAATTTCTTTTAAGAAAGTTAATGAACAAAAGTTATATGCTCAGAATTTATAATATTTAAAAAAAGAGTCATTATTTATTTTAAATTTAATTAAAATAAATAATGTTTTTAATTAAATAAAATTAATTTTTAATTAAATATTTTTTTATGTGCATGGTGCCATCTACCGGCGTGATGATACTTAATGCTGATGTCATATGTCGTGATTTCTTGTCTGTGTTATTGTAGATTATTACGGAGATCCGCGGCCGCTAGCTTCTTTCTTTGTAAAATGTTGAAACATAGCGGTGGTCTCATGCCCTTTGAGTTAATAAGCAAAATAGATAATTAAATGCCCTTTAAAAGAGAATTATTTATTTAATAAAATGAAAAATGTAGATGCTGATGGAATCAGTTGCATATAATAACCCCGAATGTGCAAAGGTCAAATTAGGAGAAAAGCTAACTTTTTTCATCTAGGCAGTTGTAAGGAATTAATTTAATATATTTAGAACAGTGCGAGGTCTTTTGCTATGTTTGCGGGAAGAAATATCATAATCGTAATTTTGTAGGATATTTAATACAGGGTTATTAATGTTTCGCATATCATTATAGAATTTAGTAGAAATTTTGTGAACAAATTGTCTTAAACTTGGAATCGAGAGAGCTCGTCTAATATCGTCATTACGAAAGTACCAGGGTGAATTCGTTAACATTCTGAGAGTTTTGTTCTCAAGCCTTTGAATAATTTCAAAATTTGTACGTGCGACAGAACCCCAAACTGGGCTTGCATAAGCTAATACTGGACGAAGATAAATTTCTTGTCTATTGTTTTTAAGAGATTGTGCTCTTTTTTTATTTATTTATTTATTTATTTTTTTTATTTATTTTTTTTTTAATCTTTGTTTCAAATGTTTTATTATACAGGTTTAATATATATATATATATTTACGTTCTTTTTACTTACAAATAATTTCCTTTATAATCGCCAAACGATAATTTTTAATCGTTATCGGATGTTTTGCGCTGGCAGTTAAGATTTTTCTTGATTTTGAAATTTTCATCGGTTTTTTTCTGTTATTTTTAAAAATTTACCGAAACTAAAAAAAAAAAATTTTTATTTGATGTAGCCGGATCATATCTGATTGTAACTACTAATTGACAGTCCATTTGTGTCTCCTCTCACCAGAATAATTATTTATTGAATTTAATTATTGTAAAATATTTTACGGCAATACCAAGATTTTGAAATAAAGAATGGTGATTTCAGCACTTCGATAAAAGTTCTACAAAAGAAATCCGATTCATTTAGAAGTTCTGATGCTTTTCAACATAAAATATGGTTTTACAGATTTTTCAGTTATTTGTTAATGGTAAGTCATTTTTAATAGTAATAGGATCGTTAATTTAAACTCATGTATCATGAATAAATGAAAAAAAAAAATGCTATCTTAAGTATTTATCGAATTTTAAGAACATCGAATTAGAATTTTGAAATTTTCATAGTGATTGTTTTGCCCTTCCCAAAATATCATATATGCTAAATAAGAAAAAAGAATTACATAATTATATACAAACTATATAAAAAAATCTAAATGCACAATATGCAATAAAAAAAATCTTAGAATGAAGATCATGTACACGATTGTGAGTTGATTACTTTATTTATCTTTGACATTAACATAAGAAATTTATGCTAATATGAAATATATTCATTTTGTGTTGATAAAATGTTAATTTTTTTTTTATAATTATTTCAATTGTTTTTTTCTATGCAAAAATTTTGATTGATTGCAATCAAGTTTGAAGTTTTCTAAAATCTTTTTTTGCATTAACTTAACATCGGGTGAAAATTTAATATAATGCTGATTAATATTTATGATATTAAATAAAGAAATTTCATTAACACTTTTTTTTAAAAATATTTATTAATAATAAGTCTACTTTTTTTCATGCCTATTATAACACCTACGTAACCCTTTTTTTATGCTAATAGAAACAAAATGAATTTTTAAAAAGTAAACCGAAAAGTAAGAAAAATATTTTGTTTTCTTTAATATATATATATTGAGGGGTCTTATAGCCGAGTGACTAGCGCTCGATGCCATAGGCTCCGAATTCGAGACCCGGCGGTGCTTTGGATGCTTTTAGTGGTTTGGAATCCACTTTAAACCGCAGATTTGGTTTGTCGCTCTACGGTCATCTTGTGCTCACTTTAGGCTAAAGAGACCGGGACCTACAGTTTAAAATGGATTCCGAACCACTACAAACATCCATGGCACCTCCAGGACTCGAACCCGAAACCTGCGCCAGAGCGCTAGCCACCAGGCCCTTAAACCGTAGGTTCCTGTCTAAAAATGATCGTTGGGTGTAGGTATGTATTTTTAAAGATTGAAAATTTTATGAATACTCTGTCATTTATGGGGCCTGATGGCCGAGTGACTAGCGCTCAAGCACCCGGTGCCACAGGTTTCGGGTTCGGGTCACGGCAACACCATAGATGCTTGTGGGAGTTCCTGTTTTTAAAAGAAAATATGTCTAATGTTGTCAAAACTGTTTTTTGCGAATGCATATATGACTATTTAATTTTATTTTTCATAATTAAAAATATTGCTAAAATAACAATAGCAATACCCTTACAGAAAATGTGTATTCTCTAAGATCGCAATATCAATCAATAAAGAAATTTCATATTCCAGATGATAAAAAAAAATATACAAGGCGCAGCTTTTACTTTTTTCGACGGCTGCAATGTAAGATGTTCTTAAATATTAAACACAGTACCAAATCATAAATGAATCTGTGAATTGGATTTTTTGTTAAAAAAATGAAAAATAACAAGTTAATTCATTTATTTATTTGCATATTTAAAGTAGAGTTAATATTAGAGAACGGCAGATCTAAAATTACCCAAATAGGTAAGAGTTACCATGGGGTGGAAGGGATCCTCACTCTTCTCCTCGTGCTCTAAAGATGTATTTTTCAGCTTACGGATTTATCGTACTCGTCTCCAGATCAGACACGAAATGACCTTTTATGTTTAGATGTTTCAAGAAAAATTAGCAATACTTAAGTTGCATTTGTTTAAGTTCTTTCATTAAGAAAATTTGTGATTTGCTTATTACTTATACAAACTTTTAATATTAACAATACAAATATTTATTTAACTAACGTGTAAATAATAGTGGCGCCTGATGACCTAGCGACTACCGCTCTGGAGCTCGGTGTCACAGGTTTCGGGTTCGAGTCCCAGTGGTTCCATCTATGTTTGTAGAGATTCAGAATCCACTTTAAGCCGTAGTTCCTGATTTAATATGATTACTGAACATAGAACTGAAAATCCTACCCTGTAAAAAGAAAAAAATTTCTCCTGTCTCGAAATCTGCCAGTATGTAAACGGCCTTGGCCCACTATGGGGCTGTAGCGCCAATGATGATGAATGCCAAGTGTATAAATTAAATATTTTTAATAGTCAGCAACATGTTTGAGTTAATAACTTAATCACGAAATGAAGAAGTACAAAGATTTATATATATTTGGGGAAATTTTACATTCATTTTGGTTAGATTTATGAAAAAAGATTTCATAAATGATATTACTGGAGATTAAATTCCCTATAGAACAATGGAGGAAATTGTATAAGATTTGTTGTTGTTTCTTATTCGACTCGATCGACAACAACATCTAGACCAAGTTAATGAACCTACTATGTGTTCTCAAGGAAGCATGGGCGCAGCTTCTGCTGTGATGGAGCACGCGAAGGTAGAAGTCTGATTTGGCTCCGTGTCGATGAAGAAGGAGGGTAGTGCCTTCTGGGAGGACATGTAAGGACAACTACCCCGCATTTGAGTACCTTATAGAGGACAATCTAGAAAACTCCTTGCAAGTAGTCCGACTAATGAGACAAAATGCTGAACATCACAAAGGCTATCGGGTCTCATCAATCTTTGAAACCGTGTCTACAATAAATCCGCCAGAGGTTTGAACCTCGGCTCTATTGTTCACCATTGGCGCAAATTGCCACTGAGCCAAGAATCGAGTATATAAAATTTAGTATTGCTTATGCAAATCAAATATACTATGCATCCCTAAGAGTATAAGGGTTGCTGATTAAAAGCACCATCTGAGGAGGAATTATCTACAGTTATGGATCACGTGATGCATATTATTCAGCATAATTATAATACTTATTTGTAAACAATTTACAATTTCATAGTAAATTTCCTTTTTTATGCTTACGAAGATCCTTCAAATGAAAACGTTCTTAGGAATAATGCATTAAAGGAATGAGAAACACATGTTTCATCAAATTTTTTACATAATTTCTTTCTGCCTGAAAACAAGATCTGCAACTGATGTTTCGGTTGACAGTACAATCAATCGTGCACCACTCCTATCTCTTTGTCCAATCGAAATCCGCATTTGTGACTATTTCAATCACGTAGCGATTTTTTAATGCTTTATCAGCAACCCTCTTCTACTACAACTCGATGTTCTTGACCAGAATAACAAATGTCACACTATTTGAAATTCTTCTGCTTCATTTGTAAATTGAGTGCTGTTTGTTAAATCCTTATCGGAAAGACATGTCTCGTTACTTTCATCGCGAAGCAAACTGCCATTGCCACTCAAATAATGAGTTTATTGCTGCACCTGCATCCAGCATTTAATTTCCATAGTTCATGCATGAAGCATTCTATCACTCATGCCACAGGTTCCCGGCGATGTCATGCATGTTTGTAGTGGTACGGAATCCACTTTAAACCCTAGGTCCCGGTCTAATATGATCGTAGAGCGTTAGTCAGTCTTCATCCCTCGTGGTTCCTCGCTAAAAGTGAAGCTGCATATTACACTTAGGGCTCCTTCCCACCAAAGCGAAGATTCAAGCGGCAAGCGAGAACATTTTTTCGACCCCTTCACAGCGAAACGCCAGAAATAGCATTACGCCTAGTGAAGTTCCGCTTCGAGTTGAAAGTTGGTCAACTCGAAGCGGCGCATGGCAAACCGGTTTCAGGCGAACGTGGTGAGGCTAGTGATTGGTCAAATCTTGCCGCTTACATCTTCTCACCTCGGTGGGCACGAGCCTTTAGCCATGGACGTCGCCTGCGACGGGGTCTTTTGGACCTGGCGTAAGCTTTCCTGCACCAGGGGGGATTAGTAACAACAACAACTTGTCGCAGGTACGTGAGGATAGTGGGTTTTTTTGGTTATACGATTTTTGTTCCTCATAAACAAATTCGCTGACAGTCTTGAGCATCGTAAACTTATTATATGAGTGGGAAGGTGGCTAAATTACCATAAATACAGGCTGTCCAATGGCATTCCAAATTTGGTATCCCTTTTCTACCACCTGCAGAATATTCCGTACTCTACTTGCAGAAAAATTGCCCATTAAAACTGAAAACCCGATAGATAGTAAAACTGATCGCCACACAACTTCAGCTAATCATTCTGACCAGTCAGGTGTAATGTGATCTGACCGTTCGTAAAGTTTAAAAGGACAGGACAGTAGAGCAAAGTTTCGAAATTTTCTGAAACACTTAAGATTTTTATTTGAGTAATCCTTATATCTATTGGAACTTGAAATGATTGACGGCATATAGAATGATAAGCAAAGGAATTTCGTTTCACATTCGATAAATGGTTTTGTTTGGTTTGTCGCTGTACGGTCATTTTGTGCACACTTTGAGCTAATTAGATTATAAACTACAGTTTAACATGGTTTTCGAACCACTATTAATACTGCATCACACCACATCACTGTGCCTAGAGCTGAGTTGCCCTTTACAGTTTTGGAATGATGTGGGTGAGAAGTCTAATTGAGCTCTGTGACGCTCTGCGGTCTATGGGAGCGGGACCTGCGGCTTAAAATGGTTTGGACTCATATTCCGAACCACTACAAACATCCATGGCAAAGCCGGAATTCGAGCCCGAAACCTGTCGCACCGAGCACAAGAGCTGAGTTGCCTCTTTACAGTCTGGGAATGATGTGTGTGAGAAGTCTGATTGGGCTCTGTGACACTTTACGGTCATCTCACTCGACCGTACGCCCCGATTTCGAATCACTAACAAATATACATGCCACTATCAGGATTCGAACCTGAAGCCTATGGTGCCAAAGGCTAGAGAGCTAGACAATTGGCCATCAGGCAGCCTTCTGATAAGGGGATTGAATCGAAAGTTTTTGCATATACATCAGGTATGGATTCATTAAATATGGAGACCAGGAAGTTTTTCTGTTGAAATTGAGGCGGTGATGTTACCCATGAAAGGGTGATTATTCAGAAATGTGCTAGTAGCAAGAACTGCCCCTAATCCACCGAAATAGAAAGACAAATTATTCATAAATTAACAAACACCAATACAGTAAGAGCAATTCTTTGTAATTAAACAAACGTAATAAAAGTTTTGACTCCCACAATCCATATTAGATCCCCGTCATTTTCTAAATTTTTC